>JARHVA010003149.1:1330000-1547500 GCA_037957365.1 Torreya grandis | reverse complement strand
AGATATTGAAGCATCAACTTGATGGGCTAACAAGAAGCTTAAGATGAACCTTGATTCCACTACCGCCATATGGGAGTAGTTTGTGACTCTTTTTAGAGAATAATGGTTACCTAAACTTTATTGTGATAAAAAATTAAAAAAATTATAGAACCTAAGGAAAGAGGATTTAATGGTGCAAAATTATTGGGAAAATTTTACAAAGATATTAAAGTATGTTCTATAATACTAGAAGGATGAGCATTTTTTGATCAGGGAATCCATCATGGGATTAAAAACCCAAATTGGGTCGTGATGTGGATGTGCATGGAACATCCACCATGGATCAATTTTTTGATAAATAAGTCAAGCAGGAACAAAAACTAAAATCATTGATAGAGGTTAGAGAAAAGTTTAAGAAGTTTGGTAGTTACAAGACACCCTTCAAGAAGAAGATCCAGAAACAAAATGGCAATTCCAAGAACCAATTCAATAGTTAGAATACAAGATTTGGTAATGATTATATGAATATGAAACTAGGAGGTAACTTTAGAGAAGGATTCAAGGGTGAAAATTAGACTAAAAGAAAGGGATCAACTAGTGGTTGATTTACTAATTATGGGGATCATTTTGCCAAAGATTATCCATGATGGAAGAAAGATGGCATAAATAAGATACATCCACCTGTACATATTAGTAGGGAAATTTTTAGTAGTGTATCCCTATAATAGTGGATAATGATCATTTAAAATTATAAGTTTTTCCTATTGAAGTATCAGGTACCTTGTTTGGACATCCTATTTTGGTTTTTACTAATACAATAGCTATTAAATGTTTTATTTCTCCTAAAATTCAAAGTAAATTATCTAGGAAAGATGGTTTAATATAGTATGGGAATGAGTCCAAGTTTAATGTTGATATATGTTCTAGTGGAGGTTGAAATCAAATTTCCATAATTCACTATGGTGGTTGATATTTATGCAATAGCACTAAGGTCATATGATGTGATCTCAGGATGTGAATTATATATCTAGGCACAACTCCAAAGTTAATTGTTTCATTAAAAAGTTTTAATGTTTATATTATTTAGGAAACCAAACCTAGATACAAGGAAATCTAAGGGAATTAAAGATGAGACAAATTTAAGCCATTCAGTTAAAAAAGAATCAATGTAAGGGATGCCAAGCATTCTTAGTTAAATTAAATGAAATTGGTGAAGCTAAGGAACCCAATTTGGAAGACTATCCTTTTATAAAAGAAATTTTTGGATGTTTTTCTATAAGAAGTGTTAGGATTACCTCCAAAAATGGAATTTAATTTCACCATTGATATCATTATAGGGTAAGAAATATAATCTAAAACACCATATAGAATGAAAATAACTAGGTTAATAAAGTTTAAAGAACAAGTTCAAGAGATGCTAGCTAAAATAATTATTTGGCCAAGTGTTTCACCCTGGGTGAACCTATATTATTTATCAATAATAAGGACATAACCCTTTGATTATGCATTGACTATCGCATGCTTAATAATTCAATGATAAAAAAACATGTATCTTTTTGCCTCTCTTTGATAATATTTTTGATCAAATATGGGGGTGTAATTAGTATTTTTGATGATTTATATTCTTCAATCCTAACATCAATTCATAATTCAAGAGGAATATAATTAAAAAAAATAGATTATAGGACTTGTTATGTGTATTACAAGTTCATAGTAATTCATTTTGGATTAACAAATCCACCTACAGTGTTCATGAATCTCATGAATAATGTGTTTTAGATATATTATCTTTATTATATTGTGATAGTATTTTTGGTTGTTATTATCATATATTATATAAGTCAATAAGAGCATGTTGAGAATTTAAATTTAGTTTTAAAGTGGTTACAAAAGCTAAACTCTATGGAAATTTATCAATGTATGTTTTATTTCAAAAAAAGAGTATAGTACTTTGGGACACATCAACTATATAGAGTAACTTTTAGT
Source organism: Torreya grandis (assembly GCA_037957365.1). Classification (NCBI taxonomy): domain Eukaryota; kingdom Viridiplantae; phylum Streptophyta; class Pinopsida; order Cupressales; family Taxaceae; genus Torreya; species Torreya grandis. Next base: position 1,545,535 of record JARHVA010003149.1, on the reverse strand, counting down.
GGATATAACTAACATCATTTATTGATGGATTGGATAACACCCCAAAAATATGAATTAAGTGCATAGTTTCATGGGTTTAATATCTTAATATAGGAAATGTTATACCAAATTTATCCAAGATAGCTAACCCAATTACCTCTCTTTAGCATAAAGAAAAACATTTTGTATGGTTAGATAAATGTGAAGAGGATGTTGACAACTTTATATTATCAGGAATATAAATGGGTCAACCTAAATCCTTAAAACCCTAGATCATCATTATAACTCATGGTTGTCATACATCTTCCAAAAAGTAGGTTAGTCATTAGTTGTCTTTCCATGTGCAACAAATTTTGTCTTTTCAAGTTATGAGATACATAATGATTTCCATCACCTCATGTTACATCTTTTGGTTAGGTGTGTTTAGAATGTTTGAACATGTATGACTTTACTTAGTTGGTTTTTAAGAGGTCTCAACATCCAAAGGTGCCATGGTGGAGGTGAGTTGATAAGGCAACTGATGAGTCATCATGAACACCTCTGATGTACTCAAATCATATGAGGTATGGTTCATTTTCAAGCTTTGGATAATATTATGAAGGTGCATTGGGGCCAATTTAAGTCCTTAATAGGTTTTAAAGTTTATTCATATTTGTTTATATTATTTTTATTTGTTATTCCTCCTTAAGGTCATGTATGTGCTCTAAAATTAAGATTTTTGACCATAATGAGACTTGATTTGACTCCTAATGGGCCACTAAACCACCATCCACACCTTGAAGAGATTTTATGGAAACAATTATGACATAAATAAGTATTTTTATGCACTATTGAGCCCCATTTCCATAAAACCCAATGCTTAAGTGCCATTAGTGCGCCTCACATGTGCCAAAATATGCCCTTTCAGCTTCTTCAATTCATACCATGGACTTTAATACATCACCAAACTCCTATTTTCCTTCATCTTACCCATTAATAATGGATTGTAGTCTGAAACATGAGAAAATGTAAGGAATTTATAGGTTTTAAGAATTTTTTAAGTGGTATAGATCTATACAATATCAACTGACTCAAGTGGAGTTAGGGATCTACAAGAGAAATTTAATACTAGCATATGTGGAAGAAAATTAGAGTGTTTCAATGCTTGATTAGCCCAAAACCAATCCATCTCACCATTGATCTCATTGGTAGGCTTATAGAACACTTCAATTCTGTGCTCAAGCCATACATGAGAGAGAGAGAGAGAGATGAGAGAGAGAGAGAGAGAGAGAGAGAGAGAGAGAGAGAGAGAGAGAGAGAGAGAGAGAGAGAGAGAGAGAGAGAGAGAGAGAGAGAGAGAGTAAACTTGGTTACCTTTCATTCATGGGCACTGATTTTAGGATTGGTTCCTTGAGATTTATGAACATTCATTAATAAATTAAGGGGTCTAGTCACCATTCACATATGCACAAAGAAAAAGGATCAGAATGGTTTTGTTGAGTTTTTGGTTTACTTGACTAAACTGATAGTTGTTCTTCATTCCTCAGGTCCTAAGTTCTTAGCCAGAGAAAATAAACTTGGTTACCTTTCATTCATGGGCATTGATTTTAGGATTGGTTCCTTGAGATTTATGAACATTCATTAATAAATTAAGGGTTTCGTCACCATTCACATCTGCACAAGGAAAAAGGATCAGAATGGTTTTGTTGAGTTTTTGGTTTACTTGACTAAACTAATAGTTGTTCTTCATTCCTCAAGTCCCAAGTTCTTATCCAAAGAAAATAAACTTGGTTACCTTTCATTCATGGGCATTGATTTCAGGATTGGTTCCTTGAGATGTATGAACATTCATTAATAAATTAAGGGGTCTAGTCACCATTCACATCTGCACAAGGAAAAAAGATCAGAATGGTTTTGTTGAGTTTTTGGTTTACTTGACTAAACTGATAGTTGTTCTTAATTCCTCAGGTCTTGACATAACTTTTCATGACTTACATAGAATTTGGTCCACATGTGTGAGAATATATATATAATAAAAACCTAAACTGACAAAATCTATAGTCTACAGGCAAAGTTTAATGGTAAAATGGAATGTTTAGTGTTTTCACTTGAAGGTTGATAGTGTTGATGAATTAATAGAGTGTTTTAGAATTACCTATGTCTCTTTGATTCAAGTTGATATTCATATAAATATTTTACTCTCTCATGGTGTCTCCAAAGATAATATTTCATACATATTTTGGGTTTACCATGTAAAATGATAGTGTACTTTTAATGGTGGCCTCAAGGGTCTCAGACATAGTTTGAGCATAGAATAGAATGTTGTGTTCATGCTAAAGTCACCATTTTTTCCTTTTATACATGTTCATAAGCCTTTATGAAAAAGAGATAGACCTTAAAACCACCATTCTACCTTCAAACCTATTCATAGTCCCTTAAGCATAAGTTAATGTTTCCTAGCAAATGTTAAAGTTCTTCAAAGAGTCCTAAGTTCCATTTTTTGACCATGTATGCCTTTTCTTAGCCTCCAAAGTGTTATGTTTTGGTAGTTATATGTATTAAGGTCTCCAAGGTCCTTGTGGGTTGTCTTGAGTATGTCCCCACACTTCATTTCAAGCCATGGAGTAACTTATGCCATTTCATGATTACTCCACTACCATTTCACTACAGTAAGACCCTATACTCCATGTTCAAATCCCATACTACCCCACTATCATTCCACATAATCCATCCACCCCTCTTTCCAATCATAAATCATGAGAAGTAATTTTAAATACCCCTTGTTATTCTCAAGAACCATAGGGTCATGGAGAGATATACCTATATGTCAATATACCTTGCTAAGATAGTAAGTGACCACCTACAGGAAATCATTTAGACCTACTTTGTAAAAGCCTTCAGGATCATGATTGGATAGACCACCTTTGAGAATAGGAAGTGATGTGAATGATAAGGTGGAAATCTTAAGGATGTGGATGAGAATGTGAAAGATTCTAATAAGTTTTATAATATATGAAAAACACTCTCTTCCCTTAGGCATGTTCAAACCCCCTATAGACAGTCAATGTGTGCAATTTGGTACCTACAATACCATTGATATGTCTTGGGATATACATATTGATCAAAGTGAGAGACAATATATATGAATAATAAGGTAATATTAAAATTTAAGAATGGGATAAAACATGATGTCCATCCCACCAAACTTAATAGACACTAAACATATACCTAAGGGTTACATAGGTCTAATTATACATACGACCTACTCTAAGGAGATGAAGGTATGCAGAGAAAAGGGATGGTTAAAGACTAATACCTAAGGATGTCACTAACATTGAAGGAACATTACCAAAATTTTAATTCCATGATTATTTCATGGATAAAGGCAAAGGCCTACTCAGACCCCCTCATACTACCAAGTACCTAGACAGGCAGATAAACCTATAGCCAGTCATGGGAGAGTTATTGTTTGAAGCTTTTGTAGGTGTGACATGGTTTTTATATTTGGTAAAAATGGTCATTATGAGTGAATTAAGGTGTCCATTATCTTTTATAGGTTATACAATTAGTGGATACATCCCATTTTTTGTCTCATACCTAGTCCAATTTGTTAGTAGTCAATTCTAAAGACTAGGTGAGTGATTTTATGGTTTGAGAGCTCATAGGTAAAATAGACCTCATAAGTGTTTTTTTAGGAAATAAAAAATTATATCTAATTTATTAATACACTATATAGGTAAAATACCATTCAATATTCAAGATAAATACCCTTAAGCATTGATGAAAGGGAGACTGACCTCAAACTTGGCCTTAAGACCTGCTACTATTTTGAAGCATATCCAAGTATTCATAGTAGATCGATGACCATGAAATTTATGGGAGGATGCTTTAGGTCTTGTAAAATTACTTTAAAGTGAATGGAATAGGAAAAGGGTCTAACTAGTTTTAAGACCCTACTCAAGTCACAAAGCTCCAGGAACCCAACTCGAGGTACACTTTCAAATGCTCACACCCTTCACCACACATAAAACTAAGATCAAGGCTCTTGGGGCAATTCAAGTACCCCTATAGACTCAAAATACATATAATAATAAACTCCATTAATGGTTTGAATTTTATAAATATCCCTTAAGAAGCTAACCTACTTGAATTTGTTAACAGAGAGTTCGAGAGTCATCTTTCAACACTCCTATCTCCACACAACTTCTGGATGGGATCCCAAGCTATTGAGGAAACATGGGGGGTTCAATGTACTAAGAGTTCATGGTAATTATTTTTATTTTGGATGTTCATATTATATGAACCATTTTTAAGATGGTAGATCTCCTAAACCCCAAATGACACTCGATACAATATTTTTGCCCTAAAATGCATCTAGATGGAATTTTTTGGTTATGAAATGGTCCTTGAGGTCCCCTTAGTTATTATTATCATCATAATAACCTATTGGTTGGCACATGTAGGGATCAAGTTATACAAACCATGCCTAAGAAGGCTAATTTAGGCTTGAAATTAAGGAATTGAAAAGTATTTTTATGTATCATGAGATTAAAGAAATAAAATGGCCCTTAAAGTCTCCAAATAGTGTTTTAATAGTCAGCTATAGGAAGCTCCATGACTATTTTTTCAATTAGATAGATCTGGGTGTTGATATTAAAGACTATATGTATGCAAAAGAAGGTATATGGTTTAATAAATCCAAAACTATTACTCCAATAAACCTTAGAGATGATATTCATGTTGAAAACAATGGGTAAATACCTCATAACCCCTAGGTTAAGGCCAAAACTCAGGGACCATGTATTTATACATGTTGGTCTAAGCCCTCTATTAAGGTAAAGTCACTAGAAGGTCAAGTAGAGGGAAAATTGAGAGAGAAGGGAACTTTAAATATTAATTAAGGATGAAATCATATTATTTTGTAATCTTTTGATCACTTTGAGTTGTATTAAATTTACTACAGTTAGTCATTCTGACTGTAGACACTCAAAAACTATCTAAGAAGCATGATTTTCACTCGAGGGACATTTTCACATGATCATAACTATACAAAACCTCTACATGGGAGGTTGATCACTTTAGGTGAGGTGAGGGGTTTTTTTATTCATTCACTTAGTTGAATTAGTTCAAAGGTTTAGGCCTTAACCTCTATGAACCATCGTTAAGAGTCCTAGATACTCTTAAACCCCACTAACACCCTAATAATATTATGAATAGAGAGATTTGAGGAAAATTTTTGAACCCATTGAAAAAAATCTAAAACATTTTTTCACTTAGAGGAGGCCAGGATCATGATACGTAGTTGTATGGATGTTGTACAAACACCTCCATAAACTCTAAGTTTTTACGGTTTTAATTAGGAAATAGGGTGTAGGAATTATTAATAAGTTATAAATCATGGGAAGAGTTTTATTAATACTTATTTCACCTCTCCAAAAATGTAAATATTCACATACCTTTTTGTAAGTCCCTTTTTCTAACCTCCTCTAATCTTCTAATCTGTAAAACTAGTATAAATGACCTAGTCATGCAAGGAAGATGAATTTGTAGGTGAGAGATGTTTGAAGGGTCTATGTAATGGTGTAGAGGGTTATTTTAAGAGTTCTCAAATCCTTATTATATATCCTAAATCTCTAGTTCAACTATCTTAGTCATCCAAAGAGTGGGTGGATAGAAGAATGATTGACTAGCTAATGTGGCCTACTTAATCAATAAGAAGAAGGTGCTAATCGACATAAAAAGGCATCATTAAGTTAATTAGACACCTTTATACATATGTAACTACCATTTGAGGTGGTAATACCCCATTTTTATTAGCATCATAAATTATTTGGGTAGTTTCTTCATCAAAATCAACCTATAAGTGTGGGCAACCACTTAATGCTCATGGAAAAGGGAACCATTAATCCACTTTTAATGTTAATAACTTATAGGAATAGATATATTTGGATTAATTTTGTGTACATGTTCTCTCTAAAGGTCAAAATTTACCAAAATTATACATCAAATCCTCAAATGGCCTATTCAAGACACCTATCCACTCAAACAATGCATGGGGAGAGTAATGTAGACTATTATAACTACTACATGGACACTTTGGCCTCTTCATAGCCTATTATACACATTTATTATTCTCTCTCTCATTAATAAATTAATATATTCAAGCATTTATCTAATTTTTATCATCCCTTGTCTAGGTGTATCAAAGCTCTACCAAAATTATACCTTGTACCTTGAATCAATAGAGAAAGAATAATTATAGACTTCTATATGAATGTTAGTGTGTGTATTATTTTTTATTTATATAATATATGAGGGTTATCTTATTTTTTAGGTCCTCTCTTTCAACTAATTTCATATTATCATTCTATGAAAGTTGTATGAAGTGTTGATAGGAGTAGTAGCACAAATTTTCTAGTAGTGTCTTATGCAAACCTATATCCTTGGCCTTAAAGTTTTAGACACTATACATGATCTTCATATGAAATATTCATTCCTAGGATTATGTTTTGAAGTCTATTTAGTTCCTTGTTTTCATTAGATTCATAAGTGTGTTTAAGGAGCATTCAAGAGAGGATAAGTAAGCATTGGTGCATCACCACTCCTAGTATAGGTTTTCCTTCAAAGTTTTCATCTTAACCCTTTCCATCCAAATATAAATATGTCCTATAAGAAGAGTTCAAGTTTATATATTATTGAAGATATATGCATAATCTATAAGTTTCTCCTAGACTATAGGTAAACCAAAACCTTTTAGACAATCCCATGTTAGTCCAAGTTTGAAATAAAATTGAATAATCTCATTCAAGAGGGTGAAACTTGGGTTGATAACATAAGCATTTTAGGTTTTGAAATAGAGGATTAATTCTACACCAATGTTACTAATTCTAGATCTAAATGGTCACTTTTCAATTATAACAGATGCATCAAAATAAGGTTTATGATGAGTTCTCATGTAAGATGATTTAATAGTGTCCTATGAATTGATGAAACTAAAGCTTTATGAGACAAATTATGGTCCTTATCATATGGAACTATATACTATAGTTCATGCCTTATAGGTTTGGAGGCATTATTTTTGGGTAATGCTTTCAAAGTTAAGACTAATAACTTGGGTCTTAATATATATTCACCCAACATAACCTCAATGCTCATCAAAGGTGGTGGTTAGATTTTATATCAAATTATGATTTTGATATCACCTACATTAAGTGAAAGGAGAATAGAGTTTCAAATTCCCTTAGTCATAAGAGGTACATTGTAACTTTGACTAGAATAAGAAGTAATTTTCAAGATCAAGTAAAAAACTTCTCACTTGGAGATGAATTCTATGAATAGGTTAAGGAAGATTTGGCTAAAAACTCTCAAGTTTATAGATACTAAGGCTTTCAATTTGATAAGGATTGGATTTTAAGATATAATGGTAGAATTTGCATGCCTAAAAGAGAAAATTTGAGGAATATTGTGATAAAATACTTACATGATGTTCTATATTCAGGGCATCCTAGAGTGACTAAACTGCTAGCAGAGTTCAAACCATTATTTTTTTGGAATGGAATTAAGAAGGATACAACTATTTTTGTATCTAGATTCTTGGAGCGTTAGTGAGTCAATGCTAAAAATGTGCATCCTACTAGATATTTTTACCCACATTCCATACCAAAATGTAAGTGGAAAGTTATTAGCATGGACTTTGTCCAAGGTTTGCCTATATATAAGAACATCCATGACATGATCTTGGTACTTTTGGATAAAATTACCAAGGTATCTCACTTCATTCCTAGTAATTTGATAGATGATGAATTGATGCTTACTAAGAGATTTCTGAAACAAGTTTATAGATTACATGGGTTTTCAAAAAATATCATTTTAGATAGGGAACCTAAGATGACTTTTAGGTTTTGGTAGACTCTAAATTTAGCTTTACCACCAACTTTAGTCCAAGTGCATAATGTTTTTCATGTTTATTATCTTAATAAGTATAGTATTGATACTACACATGACTTGGATTGGAATGCATTATAAGTTCAAGATCTAGGGGTGGTTATAGTAGAAATAATCATAATAACTAATATTCATAAGCTTAGTTTGCATAATATATAAGTATCATAGTGCTAGATCTAGTGGGAGTAATATTATAAGGCTAGTGTTACATGGGAAGATTATGAATAATTATTGAGGTTATTTCCTCATTTATTTAAATAATATTTCCATTGAACATTATTTACATTTTGTTGAACATTGTTTTTATTTTCATAACTATTGTAGAAATACGTGTCATTGGGATGATGACCTATGTTAGGTAGGAAGGATGTCATGTCTAGTTTTACTCTAAAAACTATTTAATCACTAAATAATGTATTACATGGTTAATGATTAGTAGTTCTAATATTTATTTTTGAGTTGGATTTATATATGCTATATTATTGGTAGTTACATTACATGTTTCATGTTAAATATCTTTATATATAGTTATTACATATGTCTTATCATGTTTTATGATCATGATTTTTTACAAATAATTTACATTTATTATTTTAACTATGGTTATATGTTGATTCTTATAATTTTAGAATAACTACCAATTCATTTGATTTATATGGTTAAAGTATTATTCTTCCCTCACAAGTAGTATAGAGGGAGAGTATTATTGGAGAGGGGTGTAGATACTAGTAATAGGGGTTGAGAGAGATCTACAATACCCATGCATACACTAAATTATAAAATTATTGAATGAAATAAATGGTTAATCTAAATTATGTTGAATATGCTTACCTGTATGTCTTGGATGGAATCATGCTTATTTGTATTATTGAATACAACACTAGTCATGGTTGTATAGTGTGATAACTCTATAATTTTATTGCCACCTTGACTATTATTATATTTGCATTGATTGTTAGAGGTCATTGGATCTTATTGTATCATGTGTATATGAATTAATTCAATTAGTTAACCTACACTAGGAAAGTGTTGAATTGTTATAATATATTATTGATAATAGGTTGTTATCCATTTTGGGTTACATGGTGTAAAAAGGTAAACCCCACCCCAAAGGTAAATAAATTAAAAAATGTTTCAAGGATGTAGTTTTGGTGTAGCATCAACAAAGCCATAAAGTGAAAAGATAAATGAATTAGGATTATTTCCAATTAATTTTATGATAACAAAGTTGATTGTCATTTTTTGGGAATTATAGGGGTTTTAAATGGCTGCCATACAAAATATAAGGCTTAGAAATACTAGATAATAGCAAGAGGAAGGTAATGGGGCATTTATGAATGTGATTTTCATGATGGATATCTCATAGAGATTTTTTAGAGGAACTTAGTCACGTAGATCATGATTCAATTGAGGAAAAAAATAAATAGGAGAATGTGGAAAAATAATGGGGCATCATGATAGAAAATAGTGGAGAGAATAGAAATATCAACTACCCATTTCTACAATTGAATGTTAGGAATTATTAATCAAGTATGCAACATTTTTATCTACTTATAGTAAATAAATCGATTTGTGTTAGACTTTTAAAATTATTATGGGAACAAGTGCATAAAATGCTTGAGATATGTTTTATTGTGGTTAATTACATATATGGGTATATTTCTTTGGGGTAAATTAGAGAGCATCATGGTTATAGATCTGGGGACAAAATTTTATTCCATACTTAGACCTATAAAAGTGATATCAATCCCTTATCCTTTATTAAATATGGAATCTTTTGGATATGACCTGTGTTGAGTCAACTATCTACTTTCGAGGGTTATGTTAGGCATCTGCATGTTTTAGTTTTAATAAAATGTTAGTCTTTAATTGAATACCTTAAGGATGTCTTTTCATAAAATTGTAGAGAATCTATACAACTATATGTAGTATGATTCAAAGGACTCGTTTGATTCATGAAAATCCTTGTTTATTTTGTGATAAATTATTATCATTTTATTGTGTTTTTTAGGGATTACAAAATATCTATATTTTATTAGATGTTTATTATGGAAACTAAGTTAGGATATCAAATATATAAACATATTATTGTGTTATAACTTCTATATATTTTATGTTCTAGTGACTTGACTAGAATTATTTAGTGTTGCCTATAGGAAGTTATAGAACCTTGGATTGTGTCATTATTTTGACATATATGAATGAGACTATGCATAGAATTTAATATGAATGTAGTTTTATGTTACATAAAGGATCTAATTCTATTTTGAACATATAATATGATAAGATATGTAGGTGTATAAATAAAGTTATAGTCACTTTGTATCTTAAGTTTATAACACTAGATATTTATGTGTAGACCTAACCATAAGTTGTATTAAGTTTAGTAAGCTAGAGTACAAGCTATAAAAATGAGTGATTTATTTTTTTTGTGGATGTGTGTGTGTTTGTGCATGATCAATAATTTGACAAAGAAATTAGGTGAAGTATCATTAGTTTTATGTATGCATGTATTTATGTACACACACACACACACACACACACACACACACACACATGAAATAGTGTATGAATGAAATGCAAATCTATATGATGTTAAAGAACAAGATGGAATGTGGGGTATAAAATGGGTAATATAACTCTTTTGTAACTTGTTATTATTATTATGTTTAGTTTAATTAATATATGCATATATACATATACATACATATATGTGTGCATGTGGTGTGTGTGTGTGTGTAGATTTACATGCATATTTATATGTATATGTATGCATATACATATACATATACATATGCATACACACACATATGTATGTTTGTATGTATGTATGTATATGTGTGTGTATGAAAATAATTTCTTGTGCAATTATGTTATATAATAAACATAGCTCTATGTTATCAAAAGGGTCATGCACAACTATAAATGATGACTAAGATTTTGAGTTAAACTTCAATATTATCTATGTAATTTTATTTATATATTGAGGTAAAGATGATATATTTTGGTCTATTTGGTCAAGATCATACATAGATATATTAAATACCAAATCACATAATAATAACATCTCAAATTATCCAATATAAGAGAACATAAAATGGATTTTATATATAGAGTATAACCAGAATATAAATTTAATCTATAAAGGTCTTCTTCTAAATTAGACCCTGATAGAATAAATAAGGGAAAGGATGTAAAAGGGTATCATATAGTCTTAAAACCTGATAATATTTATTTGAAGAATCATGTATCATTTTGTTGATTATGTGTTGACACCAATTATATACTTATATGAATAAATAATGTTGAAATATATGTTAGGAGAGACATAAAATGACTTAATTATGATTCTAGTCTACTATACATATCTTATTTCTGGAATGTGGATCCTTGAACAATATATATTGATACTTTGGTAATTTAATGAATGAATTCATGATGAATATTTTCTTGCATCATTGAGTGTATGTTAAAGTTTGTGTTAATGTAATTTTTAATCTTTATTTGACATTTCTAGACTATGTTTGAAGAACAACTGAAAGTTTTGGGTATGTAAGGGGGGTAAATCATATACCTATCCCATGATATCATGTGATAGTCATGATTCAATAGTAGAGATTTTTTTGTGAGTGAAATTGACTCGAATTCTTAAATATTAATTATACAATGAAAATTTTAGCCAAAGTAATGTTATAGATGAGAAATTATCATTTTATTGTACTATTAGTTTACATGTGTTTGTTGATATCATTTAGATATAGGATTATATTCCATGGTCTATTTTATTATAGTATGAAAATTTATAGTACACACATTTACAATTGCTTTATCAATATCTACATTGTTCTTATCTACCCTTCTATGAAGGGTAATGCCACTCCTAGTGGGGAGGTGTGTAGAATGCCATTGGTATATGATTGAAGGTAAAACATTTAGATGATGATCTCCTTATTTTAGCTAGTTCAACCTTTGGTATTATACTTAGGATATGTTTATGGATCATAGACCTATTTGAGTAACTCAATTTTATTGTTGTACTCATGGTATTATATATTTGGACTTGTACTATATTATACATAATTATTTGATAGATATTCAAGATAGTAGTGGCTATGTAATTCATAAATTATTCTAAAATTATAGTAGTAGTTGTAAGTGTGTTCATGGTTGAAATTTGGATTATATTAGTATTTATGGTACATGATTATTTATAATATACTTTGATTAAAATATATTCAAATTGTAATTTGATTTGGATATTTGAATACCAGATGGATTAGATTTATCTAATGGGTTAATACATTATAGTATTTATTTATTTTGATACATTTAATAGTCAAGTAATGATAAATCATATAGTTTTAAATATTTTTATAATTAATTTATGTGATAGAAAAAAATTAGCATAATTGTTGGTTAACCTAGTGGGGTATTAAAACTATGGTTCCTTGAATGAGCAAATTATCTAACCATTCCTTGATGGCCCTACTCATATTACCTATCTCTGAAGTTGTTCTCACTTTTTATTTATCAAGTGCATAGTCTCATTAACATGATCTAATTGGATTCACCAATTTATAGACCACTGATGAGAGTTGTTCAATCTTTTCTTTCAAATTATCTTTAGTCACCTTGTCATAGTCATAATTAATGAAAAAATGTGCTAATGGTTGTATTAATATCTTATTTTATGACATCCTAATTATCCTTTTCAAGGTGTACCTTTAGAATTTTTCAATCATTATCACTTACTTCCTATTTAAAATTATTAGGAGGAGGAACTACAACTTTGACATACTTATCACCAAGTTCATCCATAATCATACAATACATTTTTTGGGTTTATTTGGTACACAATGATGATAAGTGATGAGTGAAATGAATTTAACCTATTGTGGATGAAATGTCTTCTAACTCTTCTTGACTACATTTAGATAGTATATAATTCTAATGATAGAAGCATCTTAAAGAGATAATTAATCTACTTGAGTTTTAAGCTTAGTGAAACAAGGAGGAATTGTTAGGGCTTATTGTTAGGTAAGATAAATAACTTCATTATATTTACTTATAGGTTTAGGCTTAAATTATAGAATAGAAGATGAAGGTAGAGATTTAACCTTTAGTGAATTTTGATAAGGCAAGTTGATTGATTTAGGATAATATTTAGGAGATGCAACTTTTGGAGGAGTGTGTACAAGGATCACTAAATGAGGATACATGTCCATATACTACAATGTGGTATTCTTTATTAAACCCTAAGAATGGAAAAAAAAAATTATATTGGTCACTTAAAATGGTATATATTATATGAATTCATTTAGTTCCTTTAGATTACTTCTTGATTTTAAGATTAAGCATTTTTTGAGGTTGACCAACTTGTGAGATTGCCACTACTTTATAATTTTCTTCCTTAATTATAGATTGTCTAAAAAATACACTAGAAGATAAATTATGAGTGATTATTTATATTTTACTCATTTTTTAATCAATACCTGTGTCTACAACTCTAAAGGGTGAGGAAAATCCAACATTTTCATCATTAAACATTTTCTATTTAGCCATGAAATAGTTCTGCTCAAGATGACCTACCTCTTCTAAATATTTTAAATCAAGTTTTATCTAATCAACCTGATGCAAGGGACTTAGATTCATATTTTTATAATGGTAATTAGGATATATATGAAACTAAAATAATATATATCTACAACTTATCATACCTATTAATATCTAAGATCAGATAAGGTAATCAAATAGCAATCTACTATAAATACTTTATTGTGTTAGGGTCATGACCAATTATGGATCTACCAAAATATAAATAAGGGATATCTTACTACACAAAACCAAAGGAAAGGTTTCTAAGGAATATATCCAAATTAAAATATTCATTAACCATATCTAGGTCTTATAATGTAATGAAATGAAATAAGATAATACAGTAAATTAACATACAATCTAATATAGTGCTCACCAAAGCTTGTGGTACAAAGGGGGAATAATAAATAAGAAACTATAATTATATTTAATATAATATAGAAGTAATATAAGTAAGGAGATATATAATTCAATTCATTTCCTATTGAATGAAGAGCTAGGAACACTTACCTTATTAGAGAGAACCCATCATGCCTCAATCTATCCCTTGAATAATGGTGTTTTGAAATAGGTTGTTATGGTTTGTAAGTATCATAAGGATATATTATATCTAAGCCATAAGACTTATCCTACACATCTAAAATCTCTACGAGATGAATACTATTAGTCTAACTCAAAACCCTAAGTAATGAAATCCTCAAATGATAATATAAGTAGATTTATGAATTATAATGATACATAAATTAATGATCCTCTATTTAAAAATGAAGTTAAGGGGGTATTTATATAAAATGATTTAACCTAAACCCTCCTAGGAATTCTTTTAATAAGTTCAACTAGGTTGATCTTGTTTTACAAGATATATAACCATTAATCCTCAAACTAGGTTAGTTAGGATAATATATTTTAATAACATTTATTGAGTTCCCAATAAGATTGATTAGGCTGACATAGTTGGAAAATGAATAAAATGAGTATATGCTTAATTAGGGGATATTTTTTAAAGTGAATTACTTATGGGATTGTATAAATGGGTTTTAATTACTTATCAAATTAGATAAAAGTAATTGGTAGTGTTTTTAGGTAATGGTATAAGGACCAAAAATCTTGAGAAGCACCAAAGGTATACCAACCCCTTTCTCAATGCACCTTTTAAGGTATGAAATTAGAGATATTGAGACTCAACAAGTTCCTATAAGAGATAAAGTATTATTAAATGACAAAGTTTAAAAATAGTGTGTATAAATATGCCCTAATCAAATCTTATCGCAATTCACATAGTTATAACATGGGATGGTCTTTTGATAGAGAACATAATAACACACAATGTTGAGCTAATAAATTATAATAAAAAGATTAAATTGAAATGACATTAGGAAATAATTTAAAGTATCTTATATGTACCTTAAATTACCTTTATCATTGAATGGTTGTCTACTATATTTGTAGTCTTTGATCATAGACGATACATTAACTGCTTTGGACAAACCCTAAAGATACAAGTTTAAAGAATAAATAAACAAACATAAGGAAATCAATATAAATGAAATTTGTACAACTGAATAAGTCACTTGAATAATTGGTAATAAAGAGTGATAAATGTTAAGTTATAACTAAAAGGCCAAGTAAAAATGGATAAAATGTAAGTTGGGTAACTGAAAAGCCAAGGCTACTAAATGACCAAAAAACTTACACAAAATTTATTAATTAAAGTAACAAACTAGATCAAACCAAGGACACCTAAAACTGAAATAATAGATCTAACATCGATGTAAAATAAATAAAAAACCATACTTAAACAAATATGGAGAAATAACATAAATTAAAATGACATTGATGAATGAGAATTAAAAGAATGTACTCATTTAATCAATGGATAAACTAAAATAGAAAACTGGAATGAATTTGTATGTTAAAAGAATGACAAACAAACTTATTATTTTGAATAAAACCCAAGGAAATCTGAAAAGGACAAGAAAATAGTGTAAATAATTAATGCATAATCACTCAATAATACATTTTTGACCTTAAGATAGATTAAATCAAAACAGAATTATTATGATCACGTCTAAGAATATGTGAAAAATAAGGATTATAAAATTTGGGAAACAAATTTAGAAACAAAATTGCTTGCCAAGGGGGAAAATTAAAATGGGTGGTCAGGGAAATTTAGGAAGTAGAAAGGTAAAAAATCTTTATAAAAAATAAGACACTAAAATTAAGTTAGAAAAATAAGAATACTTTTGACATTATTTAATGTAAATAACTTTCCTTAGCCACACAATTTTGGGATATCTAGTAAAGTATAAATATCATCCCATGAAGGCTATAAGCATGAAAATTAAAATGGATCTACCTTACCACAATGTGTTTTTGATTCCTGAGGACCCATTATAGAATCATCAATTTACTATTAAGATTGAGTACTTGCATGATAAATTATATAGCAATATACAGAATTTTAAAATATCCTATTCTAATATACTATCCTACTATACCCCAATAGATCTTAACTTTATTATGAGGCCAACTATGGAATTTGATCTTCAACTAGAATAGGAGATGTGCTTAATAATCATGTGTTTTAGAGTGATTTTGACTTCTTTTTTTTTTTTTTTAATCATATCCATTTATTTTTAAATGATTTGGATTTTAAATTTTGATGGATTTTTCTATTCCTCCTCCACACAGATTTAGAAAACCAAACATGGGTTTTAAAAATGACTATCACTATGAAAATTAAATTTGATAGTTAAGTAATATAATTAGAGATCATGGTGTCTAATACTCTTTTAATTTAATGTTAAATAATAATTTTATCTTGAAACTAACTATGGTATGCCCAAAGTTTAATGATAATAGTATAAAATATGAGATTGAACATGGAATGATTGAGTTACCTCAAATCGTAAAAAATGTGAAAATCATACAATGATATGTAAGAAATAATGTAAGTGTATGGAGACATGCAACATTTTTTTTTTAGATTCATTACCACAAAATAAAATAACTGACTTTGAGAGTATGAAATCATAATCCTTAAACGATTGCCTTAATTCTTTAGGGAAAATGCTTGGTTAAATATATTTTAATAATTTTGAAAATTTTATGGAGAAATCATGGTACTATATGAGGTATTTCACTATAACTCATAAAATAGAAATCAAAATAGGTGTAAAAATTAAGACATATATAAGAATGTTTTATGAGGAAGGCCTGGTCCTATCCAAGTTATTATATTTCAACTCAAAGGATAAATTGAAAAAGTGAAAAAAAACTTTTAAAATTATGAAATAATGATAAAAAGAGACATCAGTATTATATTAGGAAATAAGATATGTTCATGAAGATGGTCGGGTCCTATCCATGGTCTTATGTTAAAACTCATAAACTAAATGAAAAATATAAAGATAGGCTGAAGGACCAACGATAGGAACTAAGGCTACTTAGAGTAATGTAATTTTGCACATTAGAGATCTTTGTAGGAAACCTAGAAGAAGTGTAATTATTTATAGTATATGGAAGTATGTGAGTAAGATTAAATATTTAAGTAAAATATTTATTTAAAAATTTATCATTAGTGTTTTCTTTGAAAATATGTCCTTCATTAGTTTGTAATCTATAAATATTAGGACCAAGGATGTCCTTGACATGGTAAGGACTCCATCATTTTTGGGCATACTTGCCTTCTTTTTCATGTGTATAATCTAGTTTGAGGATTAAATCACCAATATTAAAATTTCATATTTTGAATTTTTTTTATGTTGTTTAGAAATGTGAGCTTTGTATTAGTGGTTATGTTTTAAGGTAACCATATGTCACTCATCTAGGAAATATAAAAAATGTATATGGGCTTCACATAATTACTCACTTAGAATAACACCATGAATAAAAATTCACAAGGATGGTAACAAAAACCTAGAGGTAAAATTGATTAAAACCCATATACTAATAAAAATGGCATTTCCTGAGTAGTAGTACATATGCTAGTGCAATAATCCCACAGTACGAGATAAAGCTATAGTGTCAACTACTACAATATTCTATAATAATCTTTTGAATTACTTTATTAATAATTTTTTTGGTGTATTATTCTTGGTATTTTCAAGGATGATTTTTAAATAATGGATAATGAGAGGGGGTGAATCATTTTCTCAATAATTTCTATTCAATTCCATTCAACATTTTATGAGTCATTCAGTCATATAAAAGATTAATGCATAAAAAAAGAATCATTTAAAAAAATAACAAGAGAACACAAAATTTATGTGGGAAACCCTCTTGGGTAATAAACCCCACTGAACCATGCACATTTACTACTATCCTATAATTTCAATATTGAAATTTTATTGAAGCACCAACTTCACAAGGAGCTCTAACCCTTACCTAGTTGAGCACCCACCCAACTAGTTTTTAGCAAGCTCAATATTACAAGGAGGATCCAAACCCCCTAGGTGACCTAACATCAACAAATCCAAATATGATTTATATTCATCTCATAATATATATTTATAAATCAACTTTATATGACAACTTTTTCTTGCACTCTTTACCCTTCAAACTCAAAAACATTTCTCATGCCTTCTCACTCAATAAGTCCTTTCCTTGGAGATATTAGGTCAATTAGACTTGTTAAACACCTATATAAAAATAGTTAAACATTAATTTAATATTAATCTCATTATTATTATTATATTAAATCCTTAAAACTATTCACAAAAAACCCATATCCTTCATTCCATAGCTCAAATATTTTGACTAATCAAAACAACCTTATTAGGCCTTGCCTTTATACTCAATTCTTTCTTTCACTCATCTTGGTCAAAAAAGATCCTAAAAAATATTTTATTAGGATTTAAATAAATCACTACACATGTCTCATGAGTGAAAAAAACCATACATTATTCTATCATAGTCCACAAGGACCAAATTCACCATTAGGCCTAATGGAGACCTAATGAAATAGGTTTATTTTATCCACATGTTACCAATCTGACCTTTAGGAACACTTCATTCCTTATAAAATGGATGAAAATTTTCATTAATTCCTAAAATATAGCCTTTATAATTTCACCTTGGGTCCCCAAATCCAATTTTCTCATTTCACTACTTGGACCTACCAATTAGGTATCCTCACCAATAGGCCTTCTTATTACCTATAAGTCTATTTTGTAAATTTGAACTAAATACACAAAATTATCACATAAAACATGCATAAAATCATATTAATAGGTTCATAATTACTTATAAAACTTATCAAAAATATTTTGTCTCCACCATACAGGCTAAAAGGCTTCAAGAACACTCATATAGGTGACTTACTCAAAAACACTAAATATTGTCAAAACACAGTTAGAATCACTTGAATTTACAATATTGATCAAGAACTTATAATGAGAAAAAATGAATTAAAATTATACTATTATTCATTTATAACACATTTTATAACTTTTTATCAACCATCTAATTTAAAATAGACTCAAACACATATGGTTCATACACACAGAAAAGTTGCTTGTAGGACATAAAACACAATCAAGAAATACAACCTGTGGAACACATATGGGGATAATTTTATGATCTTCCAATGGATTTTTTTATCCTTAATCATACTTATAAAATATTTTTAGAGATATATTTCATGTTCATTTTCCAAAATTGGTCTTACAAACCAATCTCACTATGTCACTCTACATAGACTCTAGATCAATTTGAGGACAACATTTTGATTGAATATATGCATCATTAACACTTCCAAACAAATTAAATAGTATTAATAGGTATTTAATTATGAACCCATACCCTTGGATTTATCCCTAATATTTTTCAACCAATCCCTAAACTTATATCCATTCTCACCTAGTTTTCTTACTATTCTTATCATTGGGCTAGTTTAGTGATAGGCTACCTTCCATAACTAGTTTTGCACAATTTTGGTCTAAAACCTACTCAAAAACTTTCATGAGCATAAAATATATTCTTTCACATCATAATCCATCCACTTGCATGCTTTTACTTTGTTAACTCTACTTGTAACATCAAAAACCTTGAAAATAAGGGTTTTCTTGTAGCTTTTGTTCCCTATTAAGACACACCAAAACCACTTGGGAAGATATTTAAGAGTCATTTACATGTTATTAACACTAAACTAGGTAAATTTCATAATTCTAAGAAAAAACTAATTTGATATTTCCTATCAAGTCTATAAAAGGGGTTTAGGAGGGTTTTGATTGCCTTACCTTCCTAGTAATCATTCTAAAAGAATTTCCCCTCAATCCTAAAACCAATGCCAATGATTTAAATATAGGTACATTCCCCAACTAACCTAAATTTATTTATATCTCATGTAAATTTTTCACATTCAAATGAGCATGAGAAACTTCTTCTCGGTTCTACAACCCTTAATTATATGCATACATTCAATGTTTTCATCAAGAATCTTGCTTTCTCCTATAGGATATGACTTCAAACTTTGTCAAAATGAATAACATGACCTATAAAACCTCTGTAAATGTTATCAAGATCTCTAGAATCCTTGAAAATTAAATTGAGCTCTCATTAGACCATTATTGGTCACTTTGTGCATTTCGACCTTATACTATTAGTCTTCCTTAGACTATGAACACAATTAAAACCTCTTTTAATATCTTCAAAAATTCATAAACATGAAATAAAACATCATAACATTATATGACACTACCACCCTTGATTAATTAGGTCTATAATGGCTCAACTCGCCATGCTACCAAGTTTATCTTATTAAGGCACTAATCCTACAACTTCTCACTAGGTTACTCTATTAAGGCTTCAAAGATTCAATATCAAGATCAATAATTACACCTTAGAATGAAATAAATGAAACTTTATGAAATAGATGAAAAATTCATGCATACCTTGTAACACATTCCCAATAATCTCCCCATTTGTCATTGGTCACAATACCTCATTGATGGAATCTACTCAGAGAGACTTCTCTTACTAGGAAATATTTTCTTTAAGGCAAATCAATTTCCCCCTTTGAAATTAATGACAAATCACTTCCTTATAAAAACACTTCTTTCATATTGCATAACTTGGATCACTATCTTATTGACATGACTCCCCCTTTGTCCTCATAGTTTGTTCACTTTATTTCTTAAAAATGGAGATACAACACCTCCTCTTTAGCTCCCCCTAAGCATTTTGTTTTTATTAGTAACTTATAAGAATAGGAACCACACCTAATTCCTATATTATATGTTCAAAAGTAGCCTTTTTAAGAAGCTTAGTTAGGATATCTACAATTTTATCCTTGGTTGACACAAATTCAAGCTTGATGATTTGTTCACTCACTTGTTCTCTTAGGAAATGATACTTGATAGGAATATGTTTGGTCCTTAAATGCAAAACATGATTCTTTGAAACACTTATGGTATTAGTATTATCATATATAATAGGAATAGGTCTATCAAACTCCACCTTATAGTCTCTCAAAATTTATCTCATCTATAATACTTGAGTACAACATGAGGTTGCTAGAGTATACTCAGCTTCACAAGTAGATAGATATATTGAAGGTTATTTCTTAATTAACCATTAGACTAGACATTTTCCTAAGAAGAATGCTCCTCAACTAGTACTTTTGCTATCATCTATACTCCTAGCCTAGTCTGCATATGTAGAGGCTACTAGATAAAAAAATTTACTCCTTAGGTATAATAAACCATATTCTAAGGTTCCTTTGAGATACCTAAGTATCCTTTTGACTACTTGTAGGTGAACTTCCTTAGGGTCTGCTTGGAATCTTTCCACAAGACCCACTACTTTCATAATGTCTAATCGAGATGTAGTAGTATTCAAGAAACTCCTAATCATAGATCTATACTTTATTTGATCAACCCTTGAGGATTCATCCTCCTTGCTCAGCTTACATCTAGTGACCATAAGTTTACTTACAGCCTTACAATCATCCATTTCAAACTTCTTTAACATTTCTTTTATGTATTTGGCTTATGAAATAAACATACCTTTTTTAGTTTGGCCAATTTGAAGTCTAAGAAATAAGGAAAGTTCTCCAAGCATAGACATCTCAAAATCCAAATTCATCACCTCTACAAAATCTTTGGTCATTTTCTCATTAGTTCCACTAAAAATAATATCATCTACATACACTATAACTATCAATTAATGACCATTTTTAGTTTGAAATAAAGGTTACTATCTATATTTCCTCATTTGATTTCATATTCTAATAGGTATTTATCTAGTCTATTATACCAGGATCTAGGGGCTTGTTTTAGACCATAAAGAGCCTTATTCAATGTGCATACATAATCCTTGTTATCAGTCAATAAGAAACCCTCAAGTTATTTGATGTATACCTCCTCTTCTAAGTTCCCTTATAGGATGGTTGACTTAACATTCATCGGATATATATTGAACCCTTTGTAACCTACATATGTAATGAGCATCTTAATGGCCTCTAAACTTAATATAGGAGAAAATGTTTCTTTAAAGTCCACTCCTTATACCTAATCATTATCCTTTGCACACAATTTTGGATTTGTTTCTAGTGACCTTTCCACTCTCATTCAATTTGTTCCTAAAAACCCATTTTGTTCCAATGATGTTTTTATCTTTAGGTCTATGTACTAACTCCCAAGTCTCATTCTTTTCAATCTAATTTAGCTCCTAATTCATCGCATCTAACTATAACTCATCTTTAATTCCCTATATATAGTTTTTAGGTTCAATTTTATAAATTAAGGCAACATCACTCATAATTCCTTTCCTTGTTTGTATAACTACACTTTTGATCCCAATGATCTAAGATTTGGGATGATCCTTTTGAATCTTCCTAGAAGGAACTTTTGATTCCTTTCTTTCTTCACTTTATTATTCATCCTCATCCATTTATATTTTTCCTTCATCATTATTTGAATGAGTGTATGGATTCTTTGTCTTATCAACCTTCACATTTATGCTTTCCACTATATTTTATAGCCTTTTCTTAAAACATCTATAGGAAAAACTTATTGATGAATATCCTAAGAACAAACCTTCATCAAATCTTGATTCAAACTTGCCTAAGTCCTCATCATCTTAATTAATGTATCACTTACCCCCAAAAACCTTGAAATGTTCAACATTTGAAGTTATGTCATTTCATAACTCATATAGAGTCATCACCATTGAACCTAATATGTCATATGTTCAAAGTGTAGACTATAGTACTGACATCTTCACTCCAATAACCATTTGACAATTTAGACTCATTCAACATGGTCCTTACCATATCTTGCACTATTCTATTTTTTATCTCAACTAACCCATTCTATTAAGGTGTTATAGCAACTTAGAACTACCTTCTTATCACATTGATTTCATAAAAATCATTTGGAAAAAATTCTCCTCCTTTGTCAGATCTAAGGCACTTTATCTTCACATTCATTTCATTTTTAACCAAAGCTTCGAATGTCTTGAGCTTACCTAGATCTTCTGACTTCTCCTTCAAGAATGCTACCCAAGCCATTTTTGTGAAATAATTTATCAACAACATGAAGTAGCTGTCTCCTTGAATAATTTCAATCCTTGTAGGTCCACATAGATTAGTATGAATTATTTATAAAGGTCTAGTTGTGGAATACTATTTAGACTTGATTCTTCTCCTAGTTTACTTACCATGTTGACATGTTTTGCAAAGGGTATCTACAAGTTTAGAAATTTTGGGTATATTCTTCAAAAATCCCTTAGAGATTATTTTTACAAGATTTTCAAAGTTCATGTAACCTACCTTCCATGCCATATAAAACTCTCATCTACCTTGCCCATGAAGCATTTTTGTTTAGTGATCTTAGTCAGAACATAGAGATTGTTTTCAGTACTCTTGTTTTTGGTAATCAATCTTCCTAATTTATCTCTCCTTATTTCACATCCTTTTTCATGGAGCATTAGAGTATGTCTTTGGGTTAAAATTTGGCTCACACTTAATAAGTTGTGCTTCAATCTATCTACATATAACACTTTTTCTATTCTGGTCTTCCCATTATCCAAACTCAAGTCTCCTTTCCCAATTATGTTAGCATATGTGTTGTACCCATACCTTACTGAACCATTGGCATTCTTATTCAAAGTGATAAATTTGATCGTATCTCCTATCATGTGACTTGATAAACCACTACCTATGTACCATTTCAAATCTTCATCTTGAGTGTGAAAAGTAATTTGGGATATCATGAATTCTTCTCCTCTATATTTTTACTACTTTTCTATAGATTCTAACTATATTTGTATTACTTTTCTATAGATTCTACCTTCTTGATCAATATTTTAGTGTCATGACTCTATATCTTCTCAACCTGACTGGTTTTCTTGATTATTTTATGTTCTATTGCAATATGTCCTCTTTGGTTACATTTATAACATAGAATAATGTTTTTCATTCTACAGTTCATGATTTTATGTCTAAATTTACCATAAGAGAAACAAGGGCCCATGAAGGAGTTATCATACTATTATTATTTAACCTTACTTATATTTTGATGAAGATAGGATGAAATATTATTTCCTTTGATATCTCTTGGTAAAGCAAGTGACCTTTTGGGTTTGTTGATGTTTTACTTTAGATTTGGCATCTTTTGTATAGGACTTGATCTTATCAGTTTCATCACTCCTTGACTATTCAAGGTCTATTGGATTTTGATATTTATTAAACTCCTTTTGTTATTTTCTAAAGCCAATACCTCTCATGTCATGAAAGGATCTTTCACTATCTAGTATGTTGTTATGTTTTTTAATACTTTCTTCATACTTCTGGTAAGTCCTTAATTTGATAGCATCTTGCTTGATTTATGCCTCTAAATATTTTATCTTCAATCTAAGATGGGTACATTCATCCACATGATCTTTATCTTTTGATAAATAATCACTTGTAGTTATTACAATTGTTGGTAGATTCTCATCACAATCATAGAAGACACTTTCATTACCAAGATCCATATCTATTTTCAAAAGATACCCTTTAGAATATTTAAGGGACCAAAAAATGACACCAATTTTTTAAATAATGGATATTGATAGGGTGTGGGGTGAACTAGTTACAAAAAAAATTCTATTCAATTCCATTCAACATTCTATGAGTCATTTAGTCATATGAAAGATCAATGCATAAACAAATAATCATAAGAGAAAATCAAGAGAGAACACAAAAGTGATGTGGGAAACCCTCTTAGTTAATAAAACCCATTGAACCATTCACATGAACTACTATCCTATAATGTCAATATTCAAATTTTAGTGAAGCACCAACTTCACAAGGAGCTCCAACCCCTACCTAGTTGAGCACCTACCCAGCTAATCTTTTGTAAGCTCAATTTTGAAAGGAGGCTTCAACCCGCTTAGGTAAATTAGCACCAACTAAGTTACCTTTAATTTTTTCTCAATTTAAAATATTTTTTCTAACTTAACTGTATATGATAACCTTTTTTTACACTCTTTACCCTTTAAACTCACTTAAAATAGCTTCACATGCATTCTCACTCAATAGGCCCTCTCCTTAGAAATATTAGGTCAATTGGCCTTATTCAACACCTATAGAGACATAATTAAACATTCATGACATATTTATCTCATTATTATGATGATATTAAATCCTTCAACTTATTCTTAAAAACTTTATATCCTTCACTCCATAGCTCAAATATTTTGACTAGTCAAAATAGCCTTATTAGGCCTTCCCTTTATACTCAATTATTTATTTCACCCATATTGTTCAGCCAATATCCTCACCACTCTTGGATTAGGACTAAAAAATATCACTACACATTTCTCATTATTGAAACAAACCATACATTAGTCGGTCATAGTCCACAAGGACCAAATCAACCATTAGGCCTAATGGAAACCTAATGCAATTATGTCTGTCTTATCCACACATTACCAATATGACCTATAGGAACACTTACTACCTTATACAATGGATGAAATACTTCATAAATTCCTCTAATATACCCTTTATAAGCTCACCTTATATCCCCAAATCTATTTGGCCCATTTCAATACTTGGACCTACCAATTAGGTATCCTCGTTAATAAGCCTTCTTACTACATGTAAATATATTTTGCAAATTTGAATCAAATACACAAAATTATCACATAACCCATTCATAAAATCATATTACAAAGTTCATTTGACTTATTAAAATTCTCAAAAAGCTTTTCTCTCCACCATATAGGCTAAAAGGCTTCAAGAACACTCCTGTAGGTGACTTACTCAAAAACACTAAATACTATCAAAACATAGTTAGAATCATTTGAATTTCCAATCTTGATTAGGAAATTCCTATTTTTGACTCAATTTTCACCCTTAGATAGGGTTATTTAGGCTCTCTCCAATTGAGATACAATATGGGAACAATCCCAATTTATGGGTCACCGATGGTAAGATTGAACCTCCAAAGAAGGTCAGCTTCCTCTTGATGAATCACCTATAATAATGTTTGAACTAAGAAAAGGATTAGAAAGGGTGAAAGTGATCCTAATAAAGTTAACTAGATGATGCACCAAATTATAATGAGGCTTTCATATTCATGAAGTAAACATTGAAGAAGTATAAGATAATGGTAGCTCACACAATCTCACAAAACTAGTTAGTTACATAAGTATTTCATAAACTAAGTTCAGGAAGCAATGAATGAAAGCAAAGAGGAGTTATAAAAAACACTAAGATCTTGAATCAATTATAGAAATAAAAATAATTTAGACCTATAAATTAACTTGAAGACACCTTATAAATGACCAAGAAAAATGGTCAATGGGCATGGAATATTCTCCTTCACAATGTTATCATGCACAAGTTTTGTTACAAACAATTCAAAGGGGAGAGATAGGTAAAGAAAGTCTTTATTGCTTCAATAGGTATTTCATACAAATTTTGATAGCATTTAACCTTATCAAATGAGAGTCTATACTCTTCCATAATTGATATAAAAATTCTTATCAAAAGTGAGAGAGAGCTTTCAATGTATCATAAAATGAAAGATATAGAGAAAGGGTAAGGAGAGAGTGAGCATACCATCCCATATCATTAAATGAGCCACCACCTTTTATGAATGCATCATCATATTTTTATCAAATCAATACCATTTCTCTATTGATAGGGTATCTTTCATTTATCCCAATAGCCTTCAAATATTCTCATATTTGAGCAACATACTAGAGGACAAGAGTTTTTTGAAGGTGATGAGTCATGATATTGCTATGAATGGAAACCCTATAGTCCCTTAATACTTAATCAATGCTCCATCTTCTTTCTCCAATCCCCAAATCCCTTTTATTTGATATTCTACATCATCTCCACTTTCTTTCATTATGAGGATAAAGCCCTTATATCCATAGAATTGATAAATCCATGCCTAAGTCTACTTAAGCAACTATAAGTACATGTTTGTCAAGGATATATCCATATCAATAGAAAAGACACTTTTCCACAATTATGCATATATCCCTACTCTGACTTGAATATATATCTTTACTATATATTTTAAAACCAATCTAGATTATTGTTTTTCATATAGTCAATATATCAATGAGATTCACATATGTTTAATCTTACTTCAACAACTGTTAGTCCATTTTTAATTTTTGTATTAGGCCCTAAAAGACTTATTCTATCTCTACTAAGCTTTAATGTTTTCATTTGATCCTAAAAAATTTAGTCTAGTTCAACTTGGATCATGTTTCAAGCTCTAATTGAAGTCTCATAACTTTGACCTTTGATATCAACTGTCAATATCAATCTAGGATTTGAAATTATGACACCTTTAAACTTCATTTTTGGCCATTAATCTTGATCTAGTCTTCTCAACTTATGCCATTTATCAGCTCTACATTGTTCCTGAGGATCCACTAACTCATTGACCTCTTTCTCACCATTGATCTTGAATTTGCCTGATCTAATGTGATCTATTAGATATTATGGACCCATTAACACTATCATTCATCACTTTCCATTATATATAATTTGAGCTTCCATGATTTATATACTTGTCCTCACCACATTAGTCCTTAATATTTGTTGATTCATTAACCCACACTCACCATCTATATACTTTGGTATGATTGATCACACATCATTAGATCTATTTTGGTCTACTGATACTATTTGTAACTCATGTGCCATTATATTTGATCTGAAATCCCAAGGTATTTACCCTTATTGACCATGCATTCATCATTGGAACATTTCAATTTAAATAGATATTTTACAAGGTTCAAATTTGATGTTTGCATGCACGTCTCACTCTACAATTTCAACTTTAAAGACATATCTTGAGATAAATAACTCATCAAGACATTAAATTTGTAGATCATGATTTAGGAATGAATAACTTCATGTCTGTGTGATATTTTGTCTCTAAGAAGATTTATAAACATAATTATAAAATGCACGAGAAAACTAGTCTATTCATATCTCTATGATGTGCAATTGCAATCTAGCTCTTATAGACTTTTGATTGAACTATTATCTCTTTAAAAGTTTTAAATGAACTTCTAAGACTTTTTGAAACCTAGTTCATGCTCCTAAATTCTTTAAATACCAAGAGAACCTGCTAGTCTTTTTCATTTTTCAATCCTAGACCTCTTTCCAAGCCTTTGGTCCACTTAATCCATCTAAAACTTTTCTCATCTATTCAAACCATTCCAAGACCTCTATAAACTAATCCATCTAGGCAAATTTCCATAGGCAAGCTAAAATTGGCCAACATTTCTAGTGACATCTTAGGGTTGTATGCATGTAATGCAATACTAGTGGCCTTAGACTAATATATTGGGCATCTAGAGTTACTCTAACTTTTATCTCAGCTATCATGAAATTTACTCAAGGATGAACCCTTTCTAGAAGACATTTTCTTGAAACAACAAGGATGAAAAAAGAAACAAAACAATAAAAAATGTGCCCAAGGCACTTATTGAAAGGGAAAAACACAACTAAAAGAAATGTTCTCAAATTACTTATAAGAAAGCATAGAAAACTACTCTAATATGTTACAATATCATATAATAGTTGTAAAATCTTCTAATAACAAGGCTTTAAATGAATTCTATTTATTGGTATGTGTAATACCTCTCCATCCATTTGGGTAGGCTAAAAAACATTATGTTGTTTACATCCATGGATCAAATAAGGACCACTCCACAAGTTGTCAAACTTGTTATGGTTGCCTAGATTTGCCTTATTTGAGTTCCATTTTAGGACTAGATCCCTTTATTTGAAGTCCCTTACTAAGGCTCTCTTTTCAAAGGATTTTTTTTACCTAAGCTTGGTTTGATTCTAATGTCTTCATTATAAGGTCCCTAGTCTCCTGAAGCTCCATGAACTATATCATCCTCATGTTC
Organism: Torreya grandis; assembly: GCA_037957365.1. Lineage (NCBI taxonomy): Eukaryota > Viridiplantae > Streptophyta > Pinopsida > Cupressales > Taxaceae > Torreya > Torreya grandis. Next base: position 1,516,663 of record JARHVA010003149.1, on the reverse strand, counting down.
ATAGGCTCATTCTCCATCAACTCAAGTTGATGGGCTAACTCCAATGTAGGTAGCTCAAGATAATTGGGCAATTTAACTTCCCTTCCATATATAAGGACATATGGATAATTACCAATGGTAGATTTGGGAGTCACTCTATCAACCCATGAGGCTATCCTTAACTTTGTATGCCATGTTCTCTAATTTTCCTCCATAGTTATCTTGATAATCCTTAGCAAGTTCTTGTTTGTGGACTCTTCTAGTACATTGTCTTGGAGGTAGTAATTGGAAGATGTGTTGAGGTAGATACCCAATTTAAGTGCCCATTCACTTGTCTTCATGCCAATAAATGTTAAAGCATTATCTAAAATTATGGTAGCTAGGACACCAAAATTGGTCACTATGATGTCATAGAAGTCTAATACTACTATCTCATTGGCTTATTTCAAGGCAATTGCTTGCACCCACCTAGTGAAGTATTCAATTTTAGTGAGAACCCATTTATGCCTTAAACTATAAGGTATATTTATCACCCTATGAGATCTAACCCACATTACATGAAGGGTTACTCCACCTAAATTGGGTTGAGTGGAAGACCTGCTAATATTTATTTGCCTTCAATAGAGCACCATTCTAACATTTCTTGACCTATGTATAGGCATCTTTGAAAAGGCTATACCAATAATAACCATGTCTCATTACCTTTATTATTGTAATTCATAGAGCAAAATGACTTCCTACAGGTCCATCATGAAACTGCTCCAAGAGATTTGTCACTTGATTATCATCAATGTACCTAATAAATACCCCATTGATATCCCTTCTAAAAATAACATCATAAACTAGTGCATAAGGTATGGATATGAGTTTAAAATACCTTATTTTTGCTTTGTCTAAACCTTTGGGACATTCACCTATTACCAAGAAATGTGTCATATCCTAGAACCAATTGTTTTGAAAAGGAGGTGCATCTATCTGTGAGTTGTCTTGTGTTACCAAAATAACTTCTTTGTCTTATTTAATATCATCTACCATATGCTCACACAAGCCTTTACCTCTTATCATCTTGGTGACTTTGATCTCCACATCATACTCTATGACTCTGATAATCTAGCTAGCTCTATTATCATTCAAGTCTTTATTAAGGAGGAAGTCCCTAACTCTAGGATGAGATACCATAAGATAAACCTTGCTATTTTAAAGTATTGGCTTGAAATTTTTGAGGCTTCTCAAAGATGCAAGAACTTGATTTTCTATGAAAGTATATTTCACCTCATATCCTTCTAGCCCTTGACTAAAAAAAGGCAATTAGTTTCTCAAGTCCTTCACCATTATTATGCATTAGCATAAATGATATATTGTCAATATTGGAAAAGTTTTACAATATGAAATCCTTTGAGAAATTATAATTCATGAGTAAGGGTGCTTAGGTAGTGGCTTGCTTGATGGCCTCAAATGTTACTTTAGCTTCATTTGACCAAGTAAACACTTGGCTCTTCTTTAGCATGGTGGTGATGGATTTGACCATTTTTGTAAAACCAAGAATAGACCTTCTCACAAAGTTTATCTTCCCAAGGAAGATCTGGATTCCTTTCTTATGCATAGGTAAAGAGAGTGCCAAGATAACACTTATTTTATCAAGGTCAATGGATAATACTTCCTTTGAAACAATTTGACCTTAAAGTTTGGATTCATGAACAAAAAACACACATTTATTAGTATTGAAAGAGATTACATACTCCCTATATCTTTCAAATATCAACCTTAGATAATCTAAGTGTTCACAAGCTTTCTTGGAGAAAATTTTGATGTCATCTAAGTAGACTAGTACCTTTTGATTTAGCAACCCTTAGAGAGCCATGTCCATGGATATTTGAAAATTTTCCTTTAATTTTATAATCCAAAAGGCATCTTTTGGTAAGCATATGTGCCCCACTTTTTGGTGAAGGTATTATTATGTTGATATTCTTCTCTCACCAGCACTTGGTTGTAGCTTGAATACCCATCCAAAAGGGAAAAATGTTCTAAACTAGTAACTATCTGAAGGAGTTTCTCCATAGATGGTAAGGGGTAGTGATATTACAAAGACACCCTATTTAGATCCCTAAAGTCAACACACAATCTAATTTCCCCACTTTTCTTCCTCATAAGAACTAAATTGGCTACCCATGAGGATTGCTTAATGGGAAAGATGATCTTGGATTCAATCAATTTGGTCAATTATTTTCTCATAAGCTCTTCAATTTTGGGGTTTATATTCCTTCACATCTACCTAATAGGATTGGAATTATCCTATAGTTCAATACTATGTTGGGCTAGCTTGGAATTAAATCCTCTTAGGTCACTATATTCCCAAGCAAAGATGTCTGCATATTCTTTACAAAGTTCAATGAGAGCATGCCTTTTAGCTTTAATGCTTACCTTTCCAAGCTTGAAGAGCTTATCTTTGAAGATAAGTACTCTTTCATAGTTCTCTTCACTTATATACATCACTACCTTGTATTTTCTCATCTAATCTCCCTCATGGAAAAGACCTTCAAGGGTAGCAAGCCCTTTAGGAAGCTTGTTAGATCTCAACTGAACAATTTTCTCCTCATAATGATGTTGAAACTTTTCCTAGTTTATGGAAGAGAAATATGCTTCTTATTGCAAGAAATAGGCAATTTTCTTATCATTCTCAAAGATCTACCAATGAGATTCATTATCTATCACTAATGGTCTTACCACCACTTTGACATGTGGCTGCACCTTGGTCTCTTTTAACTCATTCAGGATATCAAATTGAGATCCCACATCTACCAACCTATCAGTGTGTTCATTTTGGTTCCTTGGCACTCTTTATATGTTAAAGGCCTCAAAATCATTAATTATGTCCCACACTCTATATTTTTAGTAATTCATAAAGTGATTCTTAGTAATATTATGGCTTCTAACTTAATGTACTATGAGCTCACTATCTCCATAAACTTGAAATTGTTTGATTCCTCTTTTACTAGACCATTTAAGGCCATGGATAAGACCCTCATACTCTATTGCATTATAAAATAAAATTAATTAAAACCTATAATAAGATAAATACTTGTCATTAGAGGGGGATACTAGCATTTCCCCTACACCTATTCCATGTTTGTTCCTTAAACCATCAAAGAAAAATTTCCATAAGCCACTAGGATCTTCTTAAGGTCTAATGAAGGATGGCATGGACTGATTCTCTTCATGTAAGCAATATACAACCATGTCACTCTCTTCAAAACCTTCCAAAGGATAAACTAAATGATTTTCATTCTATAATTCATCCAAGAACATGTTTGGTATCTCTTTGGAATGGGTGTTTAATTCTTTACTAGCTAGATGTTCATCCTCATCTAGGATAATACAGTTGATGTTTATGTTGTATAAGGCTCTATGTGGAATTATTCAATGGGCCCAAGCTTAATAGATACCTTGGTTCTATATCTTGTTTTGAATGCCATTTATGACCAATCTATTTTAAGATAACCTCCTATATTTGTATCCAATTCCCTAGATAGGCATAGGGAAAATCTAGGAGGTACATCTAGGATCAAAATATATTGAACCACTGAGACACTAAGATAAGCATACAGGTTCAAGTTGAGGTCTCTGATGATACTAGCTAGCTTGGTTGAAGAACCATCAAGTTGTATAACTCCTTTAGATTGGGTCTCATATTTTAGAATAAGTTGATCAACTATGGACTTTAGCATTATTGAGGTGTTATCCCCACTATCTACCAAGAAATTATGAAAAAAAAGTCACCAATGATCATTGAGATATATAATGGAGGAGGTTTGAAAACCTTACCTAATTTCCCTTCATTATATCCTTTGGTTTAATTAGTGAGAACGACATTCTCCTTAACTGGTGGTTTCTCAAAAACACTAATTCTTAAAAACCCTTCTTGGAGGATGTCTACCTGATCAGGCATGGAGAGAATATCCCACATTAGCACACTCACATTAGACCTTTTCATTTGTTCCATAATGTTGATGGGTGAACCACCAACCTTTGGTTGTGCTTTGGGAGCCACAACTACACCTTGAGTTTGTGATTTTTGATGGAAATAAACATTCCCTTGATTTTGATTCCTTAGAGCTACTAGAACCTTTGGAAAAATAGTAGGTTCACTTGGATTTGATAATAAAGGAGTAATGGTAGGGGGATCTTTGACTACTTCCTAATTACCATCCATGTTCTTCTTTTTTACCTTATATTTTCTACCACTAGAATGTATGCCTGGTTATAACTAGCCTATTGATTGAGTGCATAACACTCTTCTTGCTCATAATTCACTATTATATCACCCAATTAGCTTGGTCCTTGATCAAGGCTTTGACCTTATTGAGGCTCTTATGGTTTTTTCATCATGGGTAACTCTATAATTTGAGCCATAAGAGCTTGATTGTACCCATAAATAGTAACCTTCTACCATTAATCATTGAAATCTTAGTTGAATTCAGTGTTTGGGATAATGGATTGCCCAAAAGATTGATTCTAAGGCATGTTCCCATCAACTTCTTGAACAATATTATTTTAAATAGGGACCAAGGTGTTTAGAAGTTCTTATAATATTTAGATTATAGTTGCTCTATCTATTATAACTAAGTTGCCCTTAGCCTTGACCTTGGCCTTGGCCGTGGAAGTTTCCTTCAAAGGGTGACCTATTTTCTTGATAATATTGTTGATAAGGTTGATATGAGGCTTGGTAAGGCATATTTAAATCCTTTTGCCTCTTAAAATTCACTAACTCATTTCCTAAGGAATAAAACATGCTCTTAAGCTCTTGAAAGTTTTTATGTTCCTAGGAATCACTAGATTGACTAGTGGAATCCTTTTCTTGCTTTGGTGAGGGTATAGTAGCAAATTTAGGGATAGGAAGAATGACATCAAGGGGAGGAATATAAATAGGGGGTGGTTTGATCTCAAATAATAAAGGCATTGGTGGTCTAGGTGTAATTTTTCCATACTGCACTAGATAATTTTTTGCTTTGATTGCCACCTCATATGCATTTAGAAATGTATTTCCTCCTATGGACTAGATCATTACTACAATGTCACTATTTAGGGCCTTAAAATAGTATATGAAGTCAAATTTAGGGGTAGACCTAAAAGAGATTAGGATTTTATCCCAACTTTTTTGGAACCTTTTATTAAAGTCTTGCATAACTTCATGAAGGGATCTTTTTATTGTGGTTAACTATTCTACAAGTGACAAATTCTCACTTTTATCCTCAAATATTTTACACAAAGCCTCTCTTAATTGGTCCCATATGGAAATGGAACTAGAATCAAGGATTTTATACTAGTCCAAGGATTTACCTTTGAAAGAGATGGTTAATAACCTAATTTCCACATTTTTCCTCATTAATATCATTAATGTTGTAGAAGTTGGCTATATCCATGAGGTGTTCAGAAGGTGTTGTAGCTTGGTCTCTAGTAAAATAAGGGACATTTTTAAGATCTGCTACTAGAATAGGATCATATTAAGGGAGAGCCAAAGGACTTTGGCCATTAAAAGACACAAAATCTCTAGGGGTTATCATGGCTATGAAAGGGTTTAACAAATATATTCTTATAGGGGTAGGCATTGAAAGTGATTTAATAATAAATTTGCCTTTACAAAGGTGTGTGTTAGCAAATCTTAATCTCTTTACTAAGTTTAAAGTTAATTCAATAAATTTTAAGGGAATACCTCTAGAAGTTGATCTTGTAGTCACCTTTGGCATGAGATGTAGTAACTAATCTACTACCATAATATTGGATCTCATTTTAAATTCACCAAATGTTATTACTTTGAATCTATAACTACTACAAATTGATCAAACTAGCATCAAAATTTGACCAATATTGTTTGAACTGTGTCTCATTAGGCATGATAGAAACTATTTTTTACTCAATTTACACCTTTGGATAGGGTTCTTTAGGCTTTTTTCAATTGAGATACACTTTGGGAATAACCCTAGGCTATGGGTCACCTATGGTGGGGTTGAACCTCCAGAAGAGGCCAAATTCCTCTTGATGGATCACCTATACTAATGTTTACACTGAGAAAAGAGTTAGAAAGGGTTATTAAGCAAGTTAATTAGGTGATGCACCAAATTAAAATGAGGTTTTCATATGCATGAAGTAAACACTGAAGAATCATAAACCAATACTAGCTAACACAATCTCACAAAACTAGCTAGTTACATAAGTGTTTCATAAACTAGGTTTAGGAAGTAATGAATGAAGGTAAAGATGAGTTCTAAGACTCAATGAGATCTTGCATCAATTATATAAAGAACACTAACTTAGACCTACAAATTAACTTGAAGACACCTTATAAATGAGTAAGAAATAATAATAATGGACATGGATTATTTTCCTTCACAATACCATCATGCACAAGATTTGTTACATATAATTCAGAGAGGAGAGATAGGTAAAGAAATTATTTATTTATTAAAGATATCTTTTAATGAAAATTTTTATAGGGTTTAACCTTATAAAATGAGAGTCTCTGCTCTTCTAAAATTGAGATAAAAATTCTCATAAAAAGTGAGAGAGATTTCAATGTGTCAAAAATGAAAGATGTAGAGAAAGGGTAAGGAGAGAGTGATCACACCATCATAGATCATTAAATGAGCCACCACATTTTATGAATGATTCACCATGTTTGATCAAATTAGCACCAGTTCTCTATTGACAAGCTATCTTTCATTTATCCCAATAGCCTCTGAATATTCTTATTGGTTAAGCAACATACTAGAGGATAAGAGTTTGTTAAAGGTGATGAGTCATGCTCTTTCTATAAATGGAAACCCTATAAACCCTAAAAATTTAATCAATGATCTAACTATTTTCTCTATTCCTTAAATCCCTTTTCTTTGATATTCTATGTCATCTCCACTTATTTTCATTATGAGAACAAAGTTCTTATACCCATGGACTTGATAGAGGCATGCCTAAGTCTAATTAAGTATATATAAGTAAATGTTTGTCAAGGATATAGCCATGTCGATGGACAAAACACTTTTTCATGATTATGCATTTTTCCCTACTCCAACCTAAATATATATCTTTACTATAGATTTGAAAACCAAACCAAATTAATTATTTTCATATAGTAAATATATTGATGAGATCCACAAATGTTTAGACTTGATTCAGCAACTTTTAGTCCATATTTAATTTCTATATTAAGTCATGAAATACCTATTTTATCTCTACTTATATTTAATTGTGATGTTTGATCCTAAAAAATCTTCTTTGTTTCAACTTGGATCGTGTTTCAACCTCTAGTCAAAGTATCATAACTTTGACCTTTGATATCAACCATCAATCTCAATCTAGACTTTGAAATTATGATGCTTTCAAACTTCATTATTAAACATAGATATTGATTTAGGCTCTTAACTTGTACCATATATCAGATCTCTATTCATTATTAGGATCTGCTAACTCATTAACCTCTCACTCACCATTGATCTTGAATCTACATGATCTAACGTGTTCTATTGGATCTTATGGACCCACTGACACTGTTAATCACCAATATATGTTATATATACTTTGATATTTTGTGATTTAGATACTTTTCCTCATTTCATTTTTCCTCAATATTCACTAATTCATTAACCCTTGCTCATCATTGATTTTCTTTGGTATGATTGATCACACACCATTGGATCTTATTGGGCCTACTAACACTATCAGTTACTCATGCACCATTAGATTTGATCAAAAATACCATAATATTGACACTTATCAACCACACATTCATCCTTAAAACATTTGTATTTAAATATATATTTTATAAGACTCAAATTTTATGTCTACGTGCACGTCCCACTATATAATTCTAACTTTAAAGACCTATATCTTGAGATAGAGAACTCATCAATACATGAAATTTGTAGATCATGATTTGAGTATGAATAACCTCATGTCACTATGATATTTTGGCTTTGAGAGGCCTTCTAATCATGATTATAAAATTCACAATCAAAATGGTTTATTAATTTCTCTATGATGTGTGATGATGGTATGGTTCTTCTATACTTGTGCTTAAACTATTATCTCTTTAGAAGGTTATAACAAACTTCTAAGACATTATGTGACTTGTTTTATGCTATTGAGTGCTTGAAACACCATGGGAACCTATTGGTATTTTTCACTTTTTAATCCTAGACCATTTTCTAATCCTTTGGTCCACCTATTCCATCTATAACTTTTCTCATCTGTTCAAACCATTTCAATACCTTTAGAAACTAATCCATCTAGGCAAATTTCCATATGTAGGCCAAAATTTCCCAACACTTACAATGAGAAAAAATAAATTCACATGATCCTTTTATTCTTTTATAAAACCTTTGATAATTTTGGATCAACCATATAAGTTAAAATAGACTCAGACACATCTTGTTCATACACACAGAAAAGATGCATGTAGGACATAAACCACAGTCAAGAAAATCAACTTATGAAACACCTATGGGGATAATTTTTTGATCTTTAAATGTATTTTTTTGAGCCTTAATTATTATTAGAACATATATGTAGATATATAATAAATTTTAATTCACCAAAATTGGTCTTACAAATAAATCTCACTATGTCACTCTACACAAACTCTATTGTACTAGACATATCAGTTTGATGAACAACATTTTGATTTAATATAGTCATCATAAATACTTCCAAACCAATTAAATAGGATTAATATGTATTTAATGATGACCCCATGCCTTTTTATTCATCCCTAATATTTTACAACCAATACCTAAACTTATATTCATTCTCGTCTAGATTTCTTAATGTTTTGCTCATTAGGCTAGTTTAGTGATAGGCTACCTTCCATGACTAATTTTTCATAATTTTGGTCTAAAACCTAATAAAAATATTTAATTATCATAAACTATAATTCTTTCACATCATCCTCCATCCACTTTCATGATTTGACTTCGTCAACCCTACTTATAGCATCAAAAACCTTAAAAACAAGGGTTTTCTTGTAGCTTTTATTCCTTGTTAAGACACACCAAAACCACCTAAGAATATCTTGAAGAGTAATTTACATGTTTTAAACACTAAACTAGGTCAATTTTACAATTTCAATCTAAATCCAATTATATTATCCCTATTGGTTTTGTGTAAAGGTTTTAGGAGGGTTTTGATTACCTTACCTTCTTAACAATCATTCATAAAGGATTGTCCCTAAATCTTAAAACCAATGCCAAGGATTTAAATATAGGTACCTTAAAAAACTACCATGAATTGCTTATGATCTAATTCAAAGGTTTAACATGCCAATGAGCATGAGAAACTTCTTCTCGATTCTACAACCCTCAATTATGTGCACATAGTCAACATTTTCATCATGAATCTTGCCTTCTCCTACAGGCTATGACTTAAAAATTTGTGAAAATGTATAACATGACCTATCACACCTTTTTATATGTTATCAATATATTTATCATCATTGTAAATGAACTTTAACTCTCATTAGACCATTATAGGTCACTTTGTGCATTTAGAACTTATACTATTAGTCCTACTTGGACTATGAACACAACTTGAAACCTCTTGTACTATATTTGAAACTTCATCCACATGAAATAAAACATAATAACATGATCTCAAACTAACATTCTTATTTTTTTAGGTCTCCAATGGATCAACTCACCATGTTATCAGGTTTATCACACTAAGTCACAAATCTTGAAACTTCTCACTAATTTACTCTATTAAGGATTCAATATCAAGATTAACAATTACATCTTAGAGTGACATCAATGACACTTTCATGAAATCAATTAAAACTTCATGCATAACTTGTAATATATTCCTAATAGATGATAAGTTGTTGATAATTTTTATGTAATTTTGAATATTACACATAGTCATTTCATGTACTTATTTTTGAAATTTGCACCATTGTTATAAATGATGGTATGGGCAAATCCAAAATGACATATTACTAATTGAGAATAAATTTATAAATGGTAATACTAGTGACAATTTAAGAAGCGTGGATTATACCCACTTGGTAAAATATTTATTGATGGTGATGATGAATACATGACCATCTTTTGATTTAGGTAATTTACCAATGAGATCAAATCCCAATATAGAAAATGGCCAAGGAGATTCTAATGTTTAGAGTTAAATTAAAGGAGATTGAATAAGATCATCATGAATTTGAAAAGGATTGCACTTTTTATTAATGGTTTATTTTTCAAGAGTAGGCTAAAAATATCCCATGCATAAGCATTTGAGGGTTGTGGCATGACCACTATAGTAACCATTGTATACTCCCCAATGTGCTTGTTCAGGGAGAGTAGTAAATTCTTAAGTAATTACATAGTTTTTAAAAGTTCATTATGCATTACAATAATAAATGGTGTTGTATCAAATTACATATTTGCATGCTTATTTTCACATTTGAGTCTTTTCATGAAATTTTACTTCTAGAGGATAAGTATGATGCTTGATGAATTGGATGATAATTTTGTACCATGAGCTATGTAAAATAGTAATATATTCTATGTGAAAAATTATAGAATCATTTTTTTTAGAGAAAAAGATGATTTCCTCATTTGAATAAGGAATTGAAAATTATGAAGAAGTTGATGAAGATGAAATAGAGATGTTGATCAAGAAAGATAATCAACTATAGAATTTTTATTCTCAAAGGATTGGTTCAATGGTTAAAAAGATGAATTATTTGGAAAGTATAATGGTAATTTGATGATATTTGATAGTATTTTCACTTTTACATTGATTGTATTCATTAACTTAATGACATATGAGTTGTGAATTACTTAAATCATGTAAATATGGGATGTGTAAATTGATTGCAGCTTGCATGCCTAATATTAGACATTCATATATATCCATATTATTAGTGACATCAAAGGTTAATCAAAATAAGAGATCTATGATTTTACCATGTGTGTTTGTTAAGACACATCTTGCCCCAGCTCCTTAAATAAATTTTTTGACATTGATATAAAGTTTCCAAGTTTCTTCATACAAGTCAATTATAACTCCTAATAATTATTCAATGATTACTTTAGATTTAGTGGTAGAATGAGGAGGATCAAGTTATTCATGGTTATTTACTTCTAGATCAGTAATGACATTATAGAAATAATATTTTAGTGAGATTTAATGGATAATACCTTTGATATAAATAATATATTCATTAGGAAGAGTATCTTTAAGGTGGTTTACAATTGGTAGGGAGGCCATCACAAGTTGGTTTATGATGACTTGTACTTTGACATATTTTTGTGTGATAATTTAGAGGTCAAATTATAGTAGTATAACCATCCATTTTCAAATTATATCTATAGGTAAGAAATGTTTAGATAAAAAATGATGAAGTGATCAGAATGGAAAATGACATAAGTGGCTTGATAGACCATATAATGATGGAGATTTTTAGCTATGAAATAGATAGCAAGACAATCATCTTCTACTTTTGTCTAACATTTTTTGTAATCAATTAAGCCTTAGTTGATTTAATAAATAGCATATTATATGCCAATACCATATTATTAGGTGATCATTTACCCAACTAATATGGGGTTAAATGACATATATAAGATTAATGGATGATAATTTGAAGGTGGGTAAAGATTAGGAGCATGAATCAAAGATTATTTCATGATATCAAATGATTTTTGGCATAAATCTATCTATTTCATAGAATTACCTTTTCTAAGAATAGATTTAACATAGTAGATATGGTAAGGCATTTTTAGAATAAAGTGGTGAATTTCCCCAAGTTTCTCAAGGTATGTTCATAATTATAGAATGGAATGAAAAATAGGCATTTTGATAATAACATTGACTTTAAATAGATTGACATCAATGTCATGATGGGATATTATAAAACCTAATAGTTTACCAAAAGTAACAAAAAACACACATTTAAAGTGGTTAAGTCCTAAATTTGTATTTAATGAGTCAATCAAAGATGATATCTAAATCATTAATATGAGTGTGACAATTTATAGACTTGGTAATGAGATAAAACACATAGGTTAAGATGATTTTGTGAATAAGATCATGAAATATATGGGTCATTGCATATTGATAAGTAGCTCTAGAATTTTTGAGATCGAAATGGATTTTAACCATATAATAGTGCCCCATTCTATGGTAAATTTTTTTTAATGTTGACCTTTGAGGGATATTATAATTTGGTTATATCCTAATAAACCATCCATGAGTGATAACATTTCATACTAGTGGTAGAATCAATAATGTAATTAATCAATGGTAAAGGGAAATTATCTATTGGACATGTTAAATATAGGTTACAAAATTTTATGCATATATGAATAACCATGGTGACTTTTTTACAAATAGGGACAATGTTTGAGACCCATTTTGAGTAGTCTGTAGGTTTAATGAATTTAACATCCAAAAGTTTGATGATTTCTTTATGACATAAGGTATAAATCTTAGGAAGGAATTTTCATTACTTTTTTTGTATAATTTTGACATCTGGGTAAGTGATAATATTATGGACAATGATTCTAAGATCAATTTTAGGCATGTCTTCATATGACCAAGTGAAATTTTCATGATATTTGTCAAAGAAAAGACTAAAATTATCATGTTCTTTGGGAGTGAGATCTTTGGATATAGTAATAGTTCAAGGAAATGCACATGTACCATATTAAAAAAAAAAATCTTTGATAAACATAGCATTTACATTTTTAAAGTGATATAAAGTAGGAGGGAAGAAATAGGATGTGTTTTGGGATCCACACTAGTAATGAAATTGTTTAAACAAGGAACCTTTTGCTAAAACATTCCAAGATTATGATACTACCATAGATGTTGAGTTTATATATCATGAAGGATTATAGTATAGCTTCATCATTGGTAAGTGTTGGTAAATGTTCATAATAATCAATATCCACTTCAAGATCAATGATTTGATTACCTTTGCTATCATATTCAAAATGAATTTGTATCATGTCAATTAATTTATCATATAAGGCAATTTCAAGTGAAGTAGTGAATATATATTATGTGTTGGTGAGAACAATTTGAGATAATTCAATAATTTATATAGTAATTGTATTAGTTTGTTCAATATGTTAGTTTTTAAGTGATGATTTAAGAAGAGTTATCTCAAATAGTTTTGGTTTGATAGATTTAGATGTTGATAGTTTATATTGATCAGTACCATTATAAGAAGAGGAAATAATATGTATGGTTGGTAAAATGGGTTATATTTAAATATGTTATGTAATGGGTTTATAATATGTCATAAATTAGATTTATTTAATTACCCATGGGGTGTTTAATAATCATGGATTAATAGAGGGTACATAACCTTCAAGTTTTGATTCAATATCAGATGAGATATGAATAATATGGACATCATGGATGATGGCATGTATTTTTTATAATGTATTTTGATAATGTTTTATATCCTAATCTCATGATTGGGCTTGGCCAATGATATAATTATCATCATAGGTGTGAGAAATAGTGCATACATCAATTTTTGTAGGAGAATTAGTGGACGCACCTACATTGATAAATTTGTGAGGAGACATAGTTAAAAGATTTTTAAACAATTTTCCACTCCATATTCATTACAAGTGAAATCATCTTTTGTGTATTATTTTTCATATGTATTACATGGAGGAGGAGTATCAATAGTATCATCGATTAGGGGAATGGTATGATCATGTGGGAGTAAATAAGGAGGGATCCATTACACTATATAAGGAGGTAATCAAGGGGTATTGAAAGTATTTTTTAATTAATTTGGTTCATCATCATTTGAATTGGAAAGACTAACATGTAGATTAGAATCCATGTTAAGAAATTTAGGTAGAAATGACATGTTGACATGAGAAATAGTTGGAATACAATATTGAGATTTGGGATTGTGTAGTTGAATACTCCATGGATTAGGATTAACTTCATGTTTGTATAATTTACCATTATGTATGATATTGATGCATTGACTACTTAAAGAAGTAACATAATGCATATGATGTGTCCATGGGAAACCAATGAGCATGTTCTAAGATAAGGGGAGATCAAAAACCATAATATTAGTGAGGATTGTCTTGTGTCTAATTGTAAGTGTGAGATAAATGTAACCAAGTAGTTTTTGATTGGTTTCATCAAATCCTCTACATGTGATTCATGTTTGTTTGATATTTCTTTTGTGTATATGATTTTTAAAATTAACCAAAGAGAAGTGATATTAATTCTTGATCCTTCATCTACTAAAACTTTTTGAATGAGGGCATTATTGATCTCAATTTTAATAAATAGAAGCAGGTGATCTACTTGAAAAATAATCTCATCATTAATCATATCCTCTTCAATAAATTCTATGGATGGTTTTAAGGATGTGGATATTGTTTCAATTGTATGGATTTATGTAAGTAGAGGATCATTATAAGTGACTTCTAAATCATGAGATTATGGTTCTTTGATGATTTTCAATTATTTCATATGGAATTTATGATGATAAGGAGAAGTTGGATTAGATTCCATAAGGGGAATTTTACAAGGCTTATAATTTAGTTCTTCCAAAATACTCTAGTGAGATTTATAAGATTAAGAAACAACATGAGGTTTATGAGGTATGGTATTTTTCATAGGTATAGGAGAATTAGGTTGGGGTTTTAGTTGTGGAAGTGGCTTATCATTTGGTTTAGAAGATGTGGGTAAAATAGTTATAGTATCTTTAAGAAATTATTCATTAGTAGAGGATTTCTTAGGTTTGGTGATAAGATCCTTGGGATCAAGTTTATGTCTATAGTTTACTTTTTATGCATTCACATATTAATATTTAGTTTAATATTGGTCATAATCAACATCAATTGCATAAATATTGTCATTTTAGTGTTGTGCGTTAGAAGTATAAGAGCATTTTTTAGGTTTTGAGGTTATGGGTTTAATAACTTATTTATTTTGAGAAGCTTTGAGATAATCATGATGACATAATTTGATCATATCATCATGGTTAAATGTGTCACCTAACATAAAGTAAACTAAGAATTTAATAAATCTCCAATGTGTTTGATGATAATGACCAATATCAATATGGAACCAACAAAATTTATTAAGATAATACCATGATGTGGGGACATTATTGTTGTAAATGAAGGTTTTAGATGGAGATAATAAAAACTTCAATTGTGATACTATTAATAATGGGTGGGAAGTAATTTGATTATCTATTTTGACTAGTCCTAGTTTTGTTTGAGGATTAGCACTTATAATTAACTTAAAGTTTGGAATGATTCATTGGTTGAGCTATGGCTTGGCTCAAATTGTTTCATAAGTAAATATTGTATTTTAGCTTGATCAAATGCTTCATTTAAAGTTTGTGGAGAAAAAGTACAAACCTTATATTGAAGGGAAGGTGTTAAAGTAGTGACACATAATTTAAAGAGATTGTCATCAGTCATGTTGTGATGTGATTTATGAGCTAATGATTTCCATTTTTTTATGAAATCATGTGTTAATTCTAAAGGTAATTGCCTAGTATTTATAAATGACTAAGACAATTTTTGGAGATCATTTTGTTGATTTTTTAAACTAAAGCATTTACCAAGTATTCTAATTATGAGATAGTATGTTGAATAAATTGATTATAACATTCTAAAACATATCTTATGAATATATTGAATAAAATTTTGGTAGTGGAATAAAAATTAGTTTGGATCCATTCCTTTTAGATATTACCAAATGCTTTAAGAAAAGAGGCAGGGTCTTTAGTTCTATCTTTTTTAGTTATTGGATAGATATTTATAAATGTTCATTTTAAACATTTTAAATCATCTTGTTATGAATAAGTGGTTGAGGAATGATATTCCCATTGGCATCTCTAAGAGGAGGAGGAATACAATTTTCGTTATTTTTAGGCATAATAAGAGGAGTTTGATTATTCATTTGTAATATGTGATGTTGCATTTACATCATTTGGGAATTATTGGTCATTTGAATAACATTCATTTGTTTAACCATTGAGCAATAATTTGAGTAGTATTAATTGGTGTATTTTGGTTGCCAGCATTAGGAGGTAGTGAAAGAGTTTGATTATTACTATTAGAAGGAGGAAAATTCCAAAGGTTAGGGATAGGAATGCTTCCTATGGGAGGATTCCTTATTGGAGTAATTTTTATGTTAGTATCTATTGCTCTAAATGTATAATAAGATTATTTAGATAGGGTATTATCATGAGAAGTGTGAAATGGGATAGATCCATCTAAATCATCACTTTGCATAATTTGAACCATGCTAAAATCAATAGATTCAAATTAAGGATGGGAATAAAAGTACACCATGAGAGATTATCCTCGTGGGTGGCTAGGGTGGTTAATAAATATAAACCCATATATATTCTAAATAGGTTAAGGTTATCAAACAATATTTTTATATGTGATTTAATACTGCTAAATAAGGTGGGATGAAAATTGATAATGTATAGGTTGTCCTTAGGAAAACATTTGTAGGAATAAAACTAAATAGGCCACTAGTTCGACTATATTGGCCAAATAAGATTTTGGTCAAAAAATGAAATATGTTATATAGAAGGTATGAAGTTAATCATGTTAATGTAATTTGTTTTTTAGTATAAAATATCAAACATTCTTATAATGAACTAATTCAGCCAGAGGGCAAATAATAGGGCTAGTCTATGTAGTTGGTTTATGGATAGGAAAAATACCAGGATGAAGATAAACTTTGTTAGCCATTAGATACTAACTTGAGATGATCAATATAGTTAGGAAATTAGGATAATAAAACAAATGTGAATTAGACTAGGTTAGTCTAGTTGACTTAGTTGGAAAAGTAGGAGGATAAAATAGTCTATAGCTAGACTAGGTTGAGCTAGTCGATCTAGTTGGGAAAGTAGGAAAATAAAATAGTCTATAAACTTATTGGGTCAATTTGGTTGATCTATCTATATAATATATAAAAAAATAACAGGTATAAATATTAATGATTTAGTTGTAAATATAGATACAAAATTTAAGCACTTAAGTAACTAGATCAAGATAGTTGATTTAGTTGAAACACACAACTCAAAACTTATATCAACACTGGATAATACAATCTGAAATACAACATAGAATGGTAAATAGTAGAAAAAAAGAATGTAATTTAGATGTTAGATAATTATCCAAAAATAATATTAATAAGTTGTATTAAATATTTTGATTTATAATGTTGGCTTTCAATGATACTTGTTTGTCTGTTGGATAGTGTTGGCCCAATGTTTTATATCACTAATTATAGAGGAAGTGGAATTACCATAACCCACTAGACATAGTTTCAAGGTTAAGATGGGAGTAACTTCTTGGTTTTAATCACTAACCGATTCACCACACAATAAAATGGGTGGTTAGATTCTTAAAAATTAATACAAAGGGGAATCATAAGCATTTCTCAAATACCATGAGGTATGTGAAAATTAAATATCATGTTTAGATTTATACTATGGATATGAGTATTGGATAAATCCCCTCACACCATGATATATATAAATAATAGGAAATTATTGTAAATATAATATCATGTATCCCTTCATGACAATAGTTAAGTAGTTTCAAAACTATTAATACACATTTTTTAGAGAAATCCAAACAAAGTGAAAATAAAGGCAAAAAACAATTTGTCAAAAACCAAGTTAAATTTTTTGAAATAAAATAAACAAATAAATAAATAAAAATTAAATTTAATGTAATTACTATGAAATATAAGTTAATTTACTTTTAAGCTAAAAATTTGAAACATACAAAACAAGATTGAATAAATCAATCCACTTGAGTAAACAAGACAGAATAGAGTCAAGTTGATCAACAAAATATATTGCAAAATAGGCCAAAAAAAACAAAATAAACCAAGTTGACTTAGTTTTTTGGCATAAAATAGGCCATAACTAGATAGATTTGGTTGATCTAGTTGATTGTGTCGGTATAGTTTTACAAAACTGAAAAACTTAAAAAATAATACAAAATTTTAATTTTAATTGAAAGGTAGGAAAAGAAATTTACTTTTAAAAAATTGATAATTGAAAACTATAAGATTTTTATAATGAAAACATAAGATGTAATAATATAGACCAAGTTGATGTAGTATAATTTCCTAAGAATACAAAATTTCTATTTGACTAGGCCATTCGAGCAAGTTTTTGATCTTGTAAAGGTAGAAAATAGTATTATGAAAAAGAATCAAGTCAATAAATCTAGTTTAAATAAAACTAATAAAAATATAAAAATAAAATTAAATCAATAAGATTGATTTAGTTAGCTAAAAATTAAATCCATAAATGAACATAATCAAGTCGATCGATTTAGTTAGGTATAAAAAGTTAAAAAAATTATTAGATCAATCAATTCAATCTAGTTGGTTGAGACTAAAAAACCTACATAAAGAAGAAAAAATTGGGTCAATAAGCTTGATGAATTTGAAAATATGTGCATATAAAGTAGAACTAGGATGATAAGTTCAATAAAGTTGGAAAACCTATACACATAAAGTATAACTAAGTTGACAAGCTTGATAAAGTTACAGAACTTTCACATATAAAGTATAATTAGAAAAATATATTCAATCAAGATACCTATTCATAGATTATGAAACTAGATCGATCTAGTTAACTATAATTAAAAAATAAAAATTTCAAGGGTTAGCTTCATGTCAGCTTCACTAGAATGTATGCAACTAAGATAAGATAGATCTATAACTTATCCTACTTAATAATATCCAAGATCATAGAAGGTAATCAACTAATAATCAACTAGTAATACTTTATTATTTTGGGTTCATGACCAACTATGGATTTTTTAAACCTAACTAATGAATCTCTTACTACACAGTACCAAAGTAAAGGTTTACAAGGTCTCTAGTCAAATGACATTATGTAATAACACTAGCTAGGTATTATAATGTAATGAAATGGAAAAAAATAATTTACTAAATAAACATACAAGTAATCTAGTAAATGAATATACAAGCTAATCTATTGCTCACCAAATATTGTGGCACAAAGGGTGGAAACAATAAACAAGAAAAGATAATTATATTCAAGACAATACATAAGTAATCTAAGCAAGAAGAGATATAATTAAATCAATTAGTTATGTAACATCTACATGTCAAATAAACATATAGTAATACTTACCTTATTAGATTGAACCCATCATGTCATAGTCTCTCCCTTGGCCAATGATGCTTTGAAAGAGGTTTTTTTGGTTTGTAATGATCACAAAGATATATCAGTCTTAGGATACAAGACTTCTATGCATCCAATACCTCCACAAGATGAATTTTACTACTCTAAGGTAGAAACCTGAGTAATAAAATGCTAAAATGATAATATAATTAAATTTATGAGTTGTAATGATGTTTAAATAAATTATACTCTCTTTATAAATGAAGTTAAGTGGGTATTTATAAACAAGGATTTACCCTAAATGGTCTTTGGAATTTCACTAATGAGGTCATTCAATTTGATCTTGTTTGGTGAGAAATATAGTCATTAATTTTTGAACTAGGTTGGCTGGGGTAATGTGTACTAAATTCCCAAGAAGATCAATTGGGATTACATAGTCAAAAAATGAATAAAAGGGGTGTATGCTTAAGTAGGTGCTATTTTGGAAGGTGAATAGTGTAGTGGATTGTATAAGTGGGTTTTAATTACTTAAGGAGTTAGATAAAAGTAAATTGTAATGCTTTTATGTAATGTTATAATGACCAATAATCATATGAATCACCAAAGGTATAACAACCCCTTTCTTAATGCACCCTTTAAGGTGTGTACTCAAAGAGATTGAGATTCAACAAGTTCCTAAAAGAGAAAAAGTGTTAGTAAATGATAAATTTTAAAAACATTATGTGTATATAAGATCCATATTTTCCTCATCATTTTCAACATCCATTGAATATATTCAACGATATGTTCTAGGGTGAATCAAGAATAGTCCCTAAGCCTTATTTGTATTTGGGCATCAGAATCTATATTGTAGTTTATAAAATAAGGGAAATTATGGTATGAAAAACCAAGAGTATTCCCAATCACTCTTATAACATCAAAGGATGGTCTAATATGAAAAGTTTGAAGAGTTAATTGAGTTATATCCAAATAACTTTTGTTTGCTTTAAAGACTGAGTAACTAGTATATTTCCCAATAGTGATTGTGAATTGAACATCTACCTTATTCTTTACTTTTAAGAGCTTATGAGTTTATAAAAGTTGGTTCACTAAATCCATCAGGTCCCACCTATCATCAATGAAATTTATAAGTATGTATGGGGCATTCTCAAACCTACATAATAATATATATGAAAAATTAGGAAATTGTGTGAACCAAACTCCCCATCTTGAATTATCAGGTAGTGGAAACACATACAATATAAAATGATATGGGTTAGGTTCAAACATATAAATGACACAATGTAATAAATCATCATTAACCTTGTGAAAATGCTTAACATTATCTTATAATGTAAGCTAAGAGTAAAACTCATAATCCTTGTCACATATAATTGCCCCAATCTATTGAATCTATTATATAATCTCCTATGAATGACTACATAGACAAAATAGTAAGTTTTATAACTTTCTTATCTGATGAACCTCACATTAATGCTTATGAATGGAATCACTAATCAGTTCCATCCAAATGACATATTATTTATTCTCATGTATAATCAAGATATACATGTAATCCATTATTAAAAATCCCTAGAAGTGGGATTCCTAACCACACTATTTATAAGTGTAATTATCTCATTGATATCCATATTTAAGTCAAAGCATTGTAAAATCTTAGGTAGCCTAGTGGAAGATATTTTTAACTTTAATTGCCAATGTTTGTTCAATGATCTTGAGAAATATACTAGATTAGATTCCCAGAAATGATGATCAATTTAAGGTGAGATATCAACAAATTATTCATGATCAGGTATCCATGACATGTCTTTAATATGTTTCATGCCAATATGAAGAACATATTAATCTTTGGATTTATTAACCTCCCTATTTTCCTTATCATAGAGACTCCCTAGGGTTAGTGGTAACTAGATATTGAATTGATGTTCATAAAGTTATGTCTTAATGTAGCCTAATGTCATATACTCTTTGAATTCAAATAGGATTATAATCAACATTCACCCTTTCCCATAATTATAACAAATTAATGTATCCCAAATTGGTGTCAATAATCTTATATTTATTTGATTCTATATTGGATTTAGTAGAGACCTTGTGAAATTGATATTTAATGTCTCCTTTATTTTTTAGATTACTAGACATGTGCATTTGAAGATGAGATATATAATGGAAATTCTACTATGGAGAGTAAAAAATATGAGTTGTTAAGTAGGTCTCAAGGTCTGTAGGATGTTAGGAAGGTCTCAAAGTTTGGTGGGCTATCAGCAGCTAAATAGAGTCTTAGGTTGTTAGGAAGATCTTAGATCTGGTGGGATATCAATAGTGAGGAAAAGTTTATATACAAGTAAAACTATATAATTCTTTAAATTATCTTAATAATATTTAATATTAAATAAGGTAACCAAAAAAAGTATTCATTGGGATACATTTAAATCAACGTCATGAACAATATTGGATCTACTAAACCTACACTAGGGTATCTCTTATCACACTATGGTAAAGAAGAGGTTTTTAAGGCCTATAGGCAAATCACATCTTCTGATAACCCTAGATAGGTTTTTATGATTTATAATAATATAAAAACAAGTTAATATAGTCTCACCAAAGTTAATGGCACAAATGGGGAAGATAATAACATGGAAATACAAATATATCCATAACATAGAGAAGATCTAAGAAAAAATAGATACAATCCAACATCTAATAATTATACAGTTTCCACTTACTAAAATATGAAGGGCTTAAGAATATACTTACCATAATTTAATTGAAGTCATTATGCCTTATTCTCTCCCTTATCCAATGGTGATTTATAAGAGGTTGTTGTGGGCTTGTAAGAATAATAAGGATGAATCAACTCAAGTATATAAGACCTCTCCTATGCATCCAATAATTCTGCAAGATAAGTTATACTTCTTCAAGGGAAAAAACCTAAGAAATGAAACCTCTTATTGATTGTATAAGCATATTTTTAAGAAGTGATGATGTGAAATTTATTGATCCTCTATTGAAAATGAAATGAAATGTGATATATATAGCCACATATTAACCCTAAACCTTCTCAAAAATTAATCAAACAATGTTGGCCTAGTCTACCTTATTAGATTGTAAATGGATTTGTTAGGACTCAAACTATCTTAGCTTGGCTCTGACCTAGTTTTATAACATGTGATAATTCCTAGAATGGGGTGGACCCTATCGACCTAGTAGGATACATGGTAAAAAGTGGGTTTTACTTAGTTAGGGGATATTTTGTGGGGTGATTTTATTAATAAAGTGTATAAGTAGGGTTTAAAATCTTAGGTAAATGTAAATGAGTAGATTATATGGGTTTTAAGTGGTGGTATAGGGGCCAAAAATATTGTGAAGAACCAAAGGTCTACCAACCCCTTTCTCGATGCACCCCTTAAGGAATGCACTTAGAGATATTGAGGTTTGATGGGTTTCTACAAGATAGAAGGCATAACTAATTGATAAAGATTAAATATATTATGTGTATGCATATTCCCCACTCAAATCTCATCACATGTCACATAGTTATAACATGGGATGATGCTTCAGGGAACAACATAGCAACTCATAATTTTGAGCTACTAATAATTGCAATAGGAAATATAAAAGTAATTGAAATGAAAGAATTGAAAAATACATACCTTTACTTACCTCGATGTGTAGAAGAAAAATCATGCAAGTGAAATGTAGAGGCTTCCAATTTAGGGAAAATTAGGTGAGCTTGTAAAATAAGACCAAATTCAAAAAATTTACAAAAATATGTGTTATATGTAGAAAAATTATATATTGTTGTTTGAAGTTGTGTTGTCCAAATGCAATATTAAACCTATAGAGGAATATATAGAATATTATATAGAGTTGAGTAGGTATACTAAGTATAAATAAAATAGGTAAAACTTTGTCGATGTAATTGACTTAGTATTTTTAAAAAGAAAGCAAAAAAATATAGGAATTAATCTGATCAATTCAATTAGATGATAAAAAGGAAATAGTAGAATAGATTGAGAGGGTCGATATATTTTTTTTTTAA
The DNA here is from genome assembly GCA_037957365.1 of Torreya grandis. Classification (NCBI taxonomy): domain Eukaryota; kingdom Viridiplantae; phylum Streptophyta; class Pinopsida; order Cupressales; family Taxaceae; genus Torreya; species Torreya grandis. Next base: position 1,493,471 of record JARHVA010003149.1, on the reverse strand, counting down.
TTTAGAAGTTTGTGTGCAAAGAGATAAAAAAAATTGATAGGATCAATTTAGTTTGGAAAACCTATGTACAAAGCTAAATAGAGTCAACATGGTGACTGAGTATAAAAAATTACACATAAAATATTATCTAGGTCGACGGGATCGATGGAGTATGAAAACCTCTACAAAGAATGTTAAGTTGGGTTGACAGGGTCAATCTAGTTGTCTATAAATAAAAATTAAAAATTTGCAAGGGTTATATTCACATCAAGTTCACCAAAATCTATGAAAGTGAAACTAGACAGTTATATAAATTATCCTACTTAATAATATTTAAGATCAAAGAAGGTAATCAACTAATAAGTAAACTTTGGGATACATTTAAAAAGAGGGCTAGACTGATATTAAATCCACTAAACCTATACTAAGGCACCTCTTTTCAAACTATGGGAAAGGATATGTTTCCAAGGCCTCTATAAAAATGCCATCTTGTGATAACCATATCTAGGTTTTCATGTTTGTAATAATATCAAAGAAAACTAATATACTAAACAATTATGCAATATAATCTAGTAAATGCATATGCAAGATAATCTAGTGCTCACAAAATCTTATGGTAAAAATGGGGAAGATAATAACATGCAAAGAAAAATATATCTATAACATAGAGAATATATAAGGAGAGATACAATCCATTATATATTTACTCTATAATCTCTACTTACTAAAATATGAAGGGCTTAGGAATATACTTACCTTTGTTGAAGTGAACCTATCATGCCTCAATCTCTCCCTTGGCCAATGGTGATTTATAATAGGTTGTTGTGGGATTTGAAGGATCATAAGGATAAATCATCTATATGATACAAGACATCTCCTATGAATCCAATACTTTCACAAGACAAGTTATACTCCTTTAAGGGTAAAAACTTAAGAAACAAAACCTCCCATTGATTGTATAAGAAAATTTATGAGTAGTAATGATGCACACTTTATTGATCCTCTATTGAAAATGAAGTGAAATGGGGTATAAATAGCCAAGGATTTACCCTAATCCTCCTAAAAAATTAAGTTGATGGAGTCACCCTGGTCAACCTCATTAGGCAAGAAATAGATCCATTAGGTCTCGAACTATGATGGCTTTGGTTGACATAGTTTCCTAACATGTAGTAAATCACAAAATGGGGTTGACCTAGTTAACCTAGTAGGTTACATGGTAAAAATGGGGTTTTGATTATTTAGTGTCTATTTTGGGTAGTGATTTTCTTAGGAAAGTGTATAAACATGGTTTTAAAGCCTAGGGAAATGTATAAGAATATCCTTTATTAGTTTTAAGTAGTGGTATAGGGGATAATAATCTTGTAAAACACAAAAGGTGTATTGAACCTTTTCTTATTAGAGAGTTGTTAATGATTTCATGATGATGTCATAGAGGTGTACAAGTGAGTGGATGAAGTGCCTTGATAGTCTAAGTAATAATGACAAAGTGTGCAATGTGTTTGTCCTAATATGTTTAAAGGATGCTTGGTTTATCTTTAGTTTTGGCATGAATAGAGATGTTGACCTTTAGTTTAGGGATGAGTATGGAATGTTGAGAATTTTAAATGGGTCACATAAGAGGTTTTTTATGTTTTGAGTGCTTTTGTGAATGAGTGGATTTCATTTGGTTGATCATTTTTTAATCTAGATATTTTAGGTCTAGTGGTAGAAAATCTGAGTAGGTAGTTTGTTGACATCACTATTACCACATGTGGATGAGTTGGGGGGAGTTGGTCATATGCTTATTGTCTCATGTAAATTTTTAATTTAAGTTCTAGGTAAGAGAGAAAATAAACTTAATACAGGTGTGGTTTAAAAACCCATTTATTTGTGCATGCATTGAATTAGAATATTTTGAAGAGCTCCTCTTTGGCTTGGGAGGAAGACCTGAAGATAAGAAAGCACTAAAGCAAACTTGTTTGTTAGACAGATAGTTGGGTGGATTACCTAGCAATATATAGATCCTAAAATTGAGAGTTTCCTTTGGGGATGTCAATCCACATATTTTAAATAATTAATTTCACAAAACTAGAAATAAGGTACTTGCATCAATAATCAAAAGGTATTGAAATTAAACACAAGAATGATTGCTCAAGAAAATAGACTTAAAATGATCAAATTATGGATAAACTAATTATACTAGTGCTAAGGGGTTAGGGTATGCTTCAAAAAATTTGAAAGAGGTTTGTGAGTGATTAGAAACACAAAAAAGTAGGTTTGGTTGAGGGTGAGTGGGCAAAAATAGCTTGTTAGTTTTCACTACCATAGTAATCATTGGTAGTTAGGGTGACCATCAAGGATTAAGGTGACCATCAGTGGTCAAGGTGACCAGCGGTGGTCAAGGTTACCATCAGTGGTCAAGATGACCATCAGTAATTATGTAGACTATTGGTGGTTGAATCAACCATCGATAGTTATTGTGTAAAGATTTAGGTTGTTAATTACTGAATAATAGGATCAAAAAGATGGATTCTAGGAGATGGGTAAGGGCTAGATTTATTTTTAATTGGAAATAAAGTATGTGAATATTGAAAAATAAGTATTTGTCTTACCATAAGTCGATTGGGTAAGTGGTTGAAGCTGTTAGCCTATTGGTGGAATTTATCTTGATTTTGATAGAGTAATGGTACTCAAGAACTTGGTTGAGAGGTGATGTCAAGTTGGCTCTCAATGAGATTATTGATGATGCTTGATAATGATGATGATTTTGATTGACATAAAAAATAAAAATCATAAATCCTTGAGCTCTTAATAATTATTACAAATGTATTTGACCTCCCAGGACTCTCTTATAGGCACAGGCAAGAGGTGGAAGTGAAAGTGTAAATAGGCCATCTAAATATAAATTATCCATGTAAAGGCTCATAATAAGATTTATATAAGCTATATTTAGCACAATAATGTAGGTGGTTTATATGTTCTTTGTTAAGGAGGTGGACCTTGACCATCGATGGTTAAGGTTTTCCATGGTGATCATCGATGGTCACCCTAATTGTCGATGGTCAGGTTCTGAAGGAAAGAGGTCTTGAAGGCTAGGTTAAGTCAACTTGTGAATCTAAATATGGGTGGATTTTGTTAGGCCAATTTGGTGTAAATTGGTCCCAAGAGGGTTTTAAGTAGGTCTGGGGGGGTTATCAACATTTAGAAGTCCAGGTGTATAGATTTTTGATGTCTACATTTTTCCCCTTTTTATTTTGTTGCTTGTGTGAATGAGTTATGAAACACAAATAGAGTATAAGTCAAAGGTCAGGTTGCACTGAGAGTGGGAGGAAGTGTTCACCCTCAAATTGGGAGTTGATGAGGTGAAAATGAAATTAGCTTAGGGTTTGATAAATGGTAGTTGGTAATAAAAATGGTTGAATGATAGGTTGGGCACTTGAGATGAAAATTTGTGCATAAAGTGTGATAAAAGGGTGTGATATCCAAGATCATGCATAGACTAGGTTTTCAACATTGGTAAAAATAAGGGTTGGTGCCAAGAAGGACAAATTATAAGTGAACTACATGATCACCTATAGGCATCATGGTTGGGAACACTTATGAATATAAGCCTCCTAAGTAACTATAATGTTTCCAATGGGTATTCAAGGCAAGAAGTGCTCCTGTGGAAAACATAAATGGGTCAAGTGTCATAGGTATCTAAGGTAGGAAGTAATCTTGAAAATATATAAGTTGGTCAGTATGCATGAGGTGGTGCAAGATCAAAAGGGGTCAACATGGAAATGTTATCATTGTGATCAAAATACCAAGCAAAAATTGACTAAAATTCCATGCCAAATGGGTTAAAATAGACCAATGGTGATGTAACAAGGTAGTCAGGCTAGTTAGAGAAGGTAATCTCCAAAAGTGGGTAAATCTTGGTTTAGGTTTTCTAAGAAGGGATGATCTAGGTACAAGTGTAAATTTTAGGTATCCTAACCATCGATAGTTAGATCTCCTAAAATGTGACCATTGACGGTCACCTTGACCATTGATAGTCACCATGACCATCGATGATCAGGGTAAACCCTAAAAATCCATAGGGTAAAAAGTGAAAAAAAAGTTACTTTTTATCATTTATAACTTTGTAGACTGGTTGAATTTGCTCTAGTGATTGTGGTACTTATGGAGAGATTACTTACTGAGTTAGTGAGTGCTCATATGTTGGAGGTATGTGGATTTGATATTCATGGGCCTAAGATGTAACGAGCATGTGGGCATGGTCAGGTAGTTATTCACAAGCTTTGACCTTAGTAGAGTTTAATAAATGAGGTAGTTAGTATCTTAAATTTAGTATATAGGTGTGATATTGTGTAATTAAATTTGGTTAGGTGTCAAGGTTGTGTTAAGAATGCTTTGTTTGGGTTAGAATGCCCTAGGTAGGGTTTTAGGGGTTTTGTGGGCAAATTTACATGTATAAATAATAATGGTTGGGGTGAGGTATGGACATTTAGGTGCTTAAGTGTTAGGGGTATTAATTGGTTTATTTTTTTAATATAATTTGGTTTGGTAGGATTTGGGCTTTCTTTCTATGGAACCCCCAAAATGACTATCGATGGTCAGGCTTGACCATCGATGATCGACACCCATATAAAAAGTTATTGCCTAACTATTGGTGGTCACCATGACTATTATTAGTCACCCATTAAATAAAAAGTTTTTAATAAGTTTTAAAAAATGAATGAGCCAAAAATGAGTGGGGTTTTTCTAGGTAGCTAAATCTTATAGGGCTTTAGATGGTATACTTGGGTAAATAGGTAGAATAGGTTAGGTAGGTTAAAAGATAAGGTAGATAAGAGTAGAAATGACTAAGCCAAGTATTTGATATGATGTAGGCCAAGGAGAAGATTTATATTCATGATCATGTGTTGTGCATCTTTCTCAAGATACACATAGGGATGACTCTAGAGGACTAGGCCCATATGGAGGAGGTAGGGTTGGGGGATATGAGGCACTACCAACATGTGCCTTGAGACACATCCATGCTCATATTACTCATTAAGAGATGGGATCCTAGTATGAACACTTTCTTGCTCCTAACTAGGGAGATGATTATTCTCTATGAGGATGTTCATAGGATTATCAAGCTCCCACTATGTGGTGAGGTGATTTATCATGTTGAGCACAAGGAGTGAGAGGATTTTCTTGAGTAATTATATAGAGATGAGAATGATCAGCTCTAATGTCATGCTGGGGGATTTTATACTTGGTGTTTTATCAAAGAGCTTTGGCTTAGATGAGGCTCATGACCATGCTCATGATCATAGTGACATGCTTTAGGGTTTAAAAAAGATGAGTAGTAGGAGGTTTCCCTATCCTTTACCAAGGGTTTTGGTGGAGTTTTTACTAAGATAGATGGTATTTGGTTGGGTCCCTATTTTTATTGTCAAGATATATAGGGACCTATGTGGGTTTAGGTGGAATAGGAGATATGACATCAGTGTTAGCCTAGTTCTACATTGCTAGGCTTATGAGAATATTCAAGTTCTGAGACCAGTAAGATTTTCATGGGCTAGATATACTCAAATTAAGTTCCTTATTGTCTTCATGTGATGGAGGGATGATATGGATGCATCAGGTGTAAGAGGTAATTCCCATGTTATTGAGTGGTTCAGGGGTACACTAGGTTCGCTAGTGGTTAGAGACATCACTTGGAGGTCAGCCAGGGTATTAGAGGCATACCCTTACCCTTTAGATCTATAGATGGATCATCAATAGGTAAGAGGGTGAGGTGGATATGATCTTATTTGACAAGGTTCATCAATAGTTTGGTTTGGTATAGGGTATCCTAGGCCTATTTCCTAGGTATAAGAGGGAGGATTCAGAGGTTCTATTATCAGTTCATTAGCCTATTCCCATAGTTTTAGATGGTGGGTACAAAGAGCTCCCTATTATGGATCTAATAGATGATGTTAGGTATATAAATTGATATATGGCCTGGTATCAGCCTATATATGCATCTAAAAATGTTGGTGGAGATGATGGAGGTGTGAGGCCAATGGATATAGATCCAACTAGTCATGATGGATTAGTAAGGGGGATTTAGCTTTAGCCTAGGTATAGGCACAAACATTATAAAGATAGGTAGCCACATTGTAGGGATAGGTTACAACATTGCAGGCATAAGTAGTGACCCTGATTGGTGAGTGAGATTAGGTGAGGATCTCATTAGGGTTGGTGACATAAGAGAGAGACTCTTTGAGGTAGAGGGCAGGGTTAGCCATAGTAGCAATAGAAGGACCACCAAACATGGTGTCATGAGCATGTTACCCAACCACTATGGAGGATCTCAAGTATTATGAGTTCATAGTGTTAGTATAGATTGCTCTTGAGATGAGATATGGTGAGTACTAAGCTAGTGTGATAAGGGGTCGCTATATAACTACTCCAGGATAGTGGGCTATGTAGGGACACCAAGGGGGCCACCACTAGATGGGAGTGTAGGTGTAGGTACAGGTAGAGCCAGTAGCAATGTCATAGGTGAAGGTGGGGCCAATGGTAGTGGTACCCCATGATCATGTTTTAGACATGTTTTGATATATATTTGTATAAATAGGTGTACACTATTTTGATACTAGCCTACATGCTGATGTAGTGTGATGTACATGTTTTGAGAGAGAGGTTATACATTGTCACATGTATTATTTATGATGACATGATGTATATGATATATGGTTTTATATATGATGTTATGGATGATGTATGTTTATGGTTTACATGTTATTATGGACATTTATGTTTATGTTTATATTTATGGTTGATGGTCTATGGTTTCCTGCATATGTATGAGATGTTGACTCTGCAGCTTAGGCATGTGATGTGTGAAAGATAGTTATGATGCTTTGATTTTATTCATGAATGTGATAGGATGTGTTATGGATGGATACATGATGATGTAATCACTAATGTATTTGGTTATGGTTATGATGGTGTGGTTTGTATGAGATGTATTATGGTAATGTTATGGATAGATTGGTAGATGACATATGATATTCTTCATGATGTTTTGATTATTGATTTCATTTCTTCTCATGATAATGAAATGGGATATAATATATGTTCATAATATGTTTTAATGGTAGACGAATAGGATTATGTTTATGGCATGATGTTATATGATGTGCTTTCATGGTGTTTTGATCATAGATACGTAGATGATGTGGTTTATGGATATAGCTCATAATATTATGATTTTGATTTGATATTTTTTATTGATGATCATGGAGATAAAATGTTGATATGGTTTGAATATATAATGAGAATCCATAAAGTAAGTAGGTAACAAACTAAATGTTTAGGAAAGTGATAAGGATCATGAGAGGTATGTCTGCATGAACTAATAAAAGATAAGAAAATAAACATGATGCCTCTTCATTAGTAAGGACAAAAATGAAACCTAGAGTTGGATTAGTTTAGTGAAAATAAGCCTTTAAAATCCTTCACATTAGTGTGCTTTCATTGGTAAATAAGTATCTTGATCACATTACATCAAATAAGCTCATAGCCCCATGCATATGATATATGGAGGGAGGATGGGTGAGACTGAAGCCTTTTGTGAGACTAGCATGCCTCTTCTAGAGGCTTCTAATAAAATAGTATAACCAAGTATATACTCATATATAAAGTGTTTACTAATTGATGTGGGAAGTCTACTAAGGAGACATGATTGCAGCTTTCTGAGATTATTTCTTTTTTGAGAGCTGATTGAAACATTTCTCATTGATTTTACTTTTGCTTATGGGATTTTGCTTATTTTGATTTTGTTTAGGGTTGGGGAAGTTGATCGATGCAAGAAGCTTCTAATAAATTGCTAGCTTTTAACAAGTGCACTACTTATCCATCCTTCAATGGAGTGGTCTATGTTTATGTGCCTAGTTCAAATGCTTTTGATAGTTATCCTTCAAGGGAGCAGTCCACCTTATGTTTTATAGTTTTAGATAAGTTTTAAATAGTTTTACTTTAAGGGAGTAGTCTATGAATGCTAAGAATGATTCATGATTTGGTTATGAAATTGATATTGTTTTTTCTTTTATTTGATTTTACTTTACATATACTTACTTATACATGCTCGAGGGGTTATCTCTATGAAGGTAAAGCTAGAGGTACAAGAATGTTTAATAGGTGAAAAGAGGTGTAGGTGACAATAACCATGGAAATAAATATCAAGGATATGGGAAGTACCATGAGAATCATGCCATAGGTAGAGCCATGGTACCCATAGTTCAATATTAGGCTACAACTATGATAGATAAGCACATGATTCATATATAGTCTATTTCCCCTAAAAAGAAGGAAATGAATGTGGTTATATGGAATGAGATTGAGTTATAAAAATGATTATTTTTACCCCTCTTTAACAAAATAAAAGATGTAGATATGAAGTATTGAGAGGCTTAGGTTCTGGTTTGCCTTTGAGAGATGACAAGCGATAAGCTCCTGATCCATACTTATGGGTTATGATGTAAGGTCCAAACCAATTGAAAACAAATTTTACCCTTTTTCTTTTCTCCATATTAGTGTCATGTTGATTTTCCTTGAGGATGAGATCTCCAATATTTAATTCTTACACTTTTAGGTGTTTTTTATAAGCACGTTTGAGTCATTTTTGATAGACACAAAGATGGGAAAGAGTAGCCAAATGATGCTCATCAAATTGCTCAAGTTGGGATAAATGTTCTTGATGATAATCATCTTCCAAAATGAGATCACACAAAGACATATGAAGAGAAGGTATTTGGACCTTGAGAGGAAATATAGCCTTAACTCCAAACATGAGAGAAAAAGGTGTAACACCTATAGGGGTTTGGATGCTAGTGTGATATGCCCATAAGGAAAAAAATATGGGTAAGTACCAATCCCAACTTGAGGCATTGAACATTTTGGTAACCATGTTGTTAAGGGTTTTGTTAGAGGCCTCTACTTATCCATTTTCTTATGGGTGATAAGGTGATGAAAAGCTCAATTTAATTCCAAATACATCACAAAAACCTTGAACTTGTTTGTGTTTGAAGGATTTTCCATTATCAGTGATGATCTTATTGGAAACACCAAAGCATTAAATGATATGATGGGTGATAAATTCAATAATATTTTCAGCTTTTGTTGAGACAAGAGGAATAATCTCCACCCATTTGGTGAAATATTTGGTCATAGTGATGATAGAGTGATGTCATGGGTTAATTTCACTAATAAGGTCCAGACCCCATTTTGAAAAAGGGTAGAAGTTAGTGGAAACTTGAAGTCTATGACTAGGTATGTGATGCAAATTAGCATGTTATTAACACTAATAACAATTTTTCACATAATCACAACAATCATGGTTAAGGATAGGCTAGTAATAGCTTAGGCATAGGATGAATTTAGCCATAATGAGTTTGCTAAAGTGACCCCCACATATGCCATCATGTGTCTCTTTGATGGTGTGAGAGGATTCTAGACCACAGAGGTAATAAAATAGGAGGCCATAAAAATTGTGTTTATAAAGGATCCCTCCCATGATGGTGTAATGAAGGTGCTTTGAATAAATGCTCAATGGTTATTCCTAAAGAGGAAAGAAAGAACTATGTCAAGGTTAAGTTAGTTAAAGGTTTATTGATACCAAAGGTCAGGCTAGATCTCCTCCACATTAAATATGGTTGGAGTGTCTAACTTGACATAGGAAGGTTCAGTGAGGTGATGGACAATGACTAATAACTTAGAGTTTGATGGTGATAATGGGATCTAGGAATCAATAGAGCCATAGTTTTAGTAAATTTGTTGGTAGATAATGGGGTGGTTTGAAAATAATAATTTTTGAATAATGTCAAGAGTTATATGACTATCTATATAGTTGTAAAATCTCATTCTTACACTAGTAGATGCTATTGACTTGATTGACCACAATTTGAGAGTCACCAAAGATGTTGATTGTTCTGAATCCCAAGGCAAATGTAGTTTGGAGACCTATTACTAGGGGTTCATATTTGTCCATTTTGTTGGTATATTCAAAGTCAAGTTTAACAGATAAAGGAAGTGGTTTACCAACAAATGGGATAAGGATGATACTAGCTCCCCCACCACGTTGACATTTGGAACCATCAAAGAACATGGTTATGTGATTGGTGAAATTTGTTTAGGATAGGATTGAAATGGACTCATCTAAAAATTCAAAAGGAGGAGGTTAGTTTATTGATAGGGGTGTGTCAGCCAACTAGTCAAAAATGAATTGCCCCTTAATTGATTTCTACTATAATTAATCAAGGTCAAACTTAGCTGAAATCATGTACCACTTGGATATACATTGGTTTTGGTATGGTTTGGAGTGCATGTACTTGAGTGGGTTAGTATTGGTTATGACAAAAATTTTGTGTTTAAGAAGGTAGTGGTGAAGTTTGGTGGCGACAAATACTAGGGCCAAGAAAATTTTCTCAATGTGAGTATATCTAGTTTCGTAGTCTACAAGGGTGTAGCTTATGTAATAGATGGATTGCTCTTTGTGTTTTTCATCTTAATCAACAAGAATTAACCCTAGGGAATGGTCAGTGGAATATATATAAAGGTAGAAAGGTTGGTCATCCTTAGGAGGTATCAGGACAAGTGGAGATAGAAGGTACTCTTTGAGTACATCAAAGGCCTTTTGAAAATTAACATTTCAATTGAAAGAGATGTCATTTTTCAAGAGGTGATGGTAGGGTTGACATCAATCTGAGAGATGAGAGATGAAGTGGTAAATGGATTGGAGCTATTAAGCACATAATATATTGAGAGGGGGGTGAATCAGTATATTATGTATCTTATAAAACTTTCCCTTTAACCAAAATCCACTTAATCAAGCATTCAAGATATGCAATAAAACTCAAACAATAAACATCACACAAGATAGAGAGAGACACCAGATATAACGTGGAAACCCAATGTGGGAAAAACCACAGAGAATCAATCTCAAATATATTCATGAGAACAACCCCATAGGAGCACCATACCCCTTTTCCAAGTACAAACCTCAACTACAATTCATGAGCACCAACCCACAGGAGCTTCAAACCCCTTTGTTGAGTACCAACCCAGCACCTATTCGTGAGTACCAACCCACAGGAGCACCAACCCCTTTGTTGAGCACCAACCTAGCAACAATTTGTGAGCACCAACCTATAGGAGCACCAACCCCTTTTCCAAGCACCAACTTAGCAACAATTTGTGAGCACCAACCCATAGGAGCACCAACCCCTTTGTGTATACCACACACCTATCTCTCAATGTTTCTATCTCAACAAATGATAGATCAATACATCTCCTTCCTCTCTCTCACCTTTCCTCTTCTAAGCTAGATATAACAAATACAAATCATATTCATCTCTCACAATTGCTCTTCTAAGCTAGATATTACAATATCAAATCAACCTCTCACTTCCAGACATTACAAATGGCTACTCAAGCCTTTATTTATAGCTTTCCAAATGACCTTTGGCCTTCCCCCTTTGTGACCTTTCAATCCTCATGGAAAATGGTGCCAATCTTGGATGATCCTTCAAATCCAAGCATTTGAAAAGTCATGTGGTAACCCTTCATGACCAAAAATGTCCTTCCCACTTTTGTCCTTATCTTTGGTGACTTTTCATATTCCTTAAAGTGTCCCTTCATGAGAAATTTGCCCTTACTCTTTTGTCTTCACTTGGTGACTCTTGGTATTCCCCAAGATGACTCTTCATGGGAAAATACGTCCCATCCTTATTTTGTCTTTACCATGTGGCTCTTCGACTTCACCATGGGCCCTTCTTTTGTCTCATATGCAACCAAAAATATATTCATTAATATTAAATAAATATTAACTCATATTAGCCAAGATATATTTATTACCAACAACATTAAATGCAATGGGGCCTTTATCACCAATAATACTAAACTTTTGACATCAATGACAATATTTCCAACAATCTCCCCCTTTGTCATTGATGGTAACCTCAATCTTGAAATTGCCACATCCTGTCACCTACACATACTATCATCTAAAAACATACAGTAACTCCCCCTTACTGTAGCAACCTATACCTACTCCCTGTACCTATTTTCTACACTTGTACCTGTACCTATTATTCTTCCCCTTTGACATCAATGGCAAAGGGCCTACCTAGATCTAACACTTAGCTCCCCCTCACTTGATGCTGAACATCAATGGCAGGAAGTAATAGAAATTACTCCCAACTCCTCTTATCAATCTTTGAATGTGTCCTTTGATCGTGCCTTTGAGAAGATATTTGACAAAACATATACATTGTTCCCTATCCTTTGAGCATCTGCAATCAACTCATTTGAATCTTTTCTTGTAATCTCACAACCTTCAACATGAAACCTTAATGTGTATCCTTGATCACAAATTTGACTAACACTCAACAGATTATGCTTAAGACCTTTTACACACAAAACATTTTTAGTCTTAGTTCTACCATAATCCAAACTCAAAGTACCTTTTTTGGCTATCTTGGTAGTGGTTTTATCTCCAAATCTCACTGTGCCACCATTTATCTTCTTTAGAGAAATGAACTTACTTTTATCACCTATCATATGCCTTGAACATCCGCTATCAATTAACCATGGCTGATCTTTACCTCTCACATGTAGACCTATATGCACCATCATTGAATCTTCAAATTGTTTCTTCTGCCATGAACATGTCTGAACCTTCTTCCTGATGAATGTATCTTTGACACTCTCATTCTTTTTCTTGATGAATGGAGCTTTGAAACTTTGATGCTTCTTGACTAACTTGAACATGCTTCTGCAATACTGAGCTATGTGTCTAAAGTTGTTTCACTTGTAGCATACTATGGTCTCTTTATCAAAGCTTGATAGAGGAGCAAAAGATTTGTGGATTCTGCTTGACTCTACTTGACTTTCCTTCTCTTTATTTCTAAAATTGTTAGCTCTTTTTCTACATTCTAATTTCTTATGACCATATCCATTACAATAAAAACAATAGCCATAAAAATAAGACCTGTCTATATATCTCTGACCTGATTGCTTTTTGTAGCTTTTTTCTCTCTAGCCTTCTCTATTTGGAATGTCCTCTGTATTTTTCTCTTCTCCCTTTTTTGTTTCCTCTTGTGTAAGAGCTTCAGCATAGCTTTTTTTCTTTTCAAAACCGATCCCTGTCTTATCTAAATATGCTTTTTGACTTTCCAATATCTTATTCAGCATGTTAGTGTTATCTTCAAATTTTGAATCACTGACTACTTTCTTAATATCTTCTTTTAAAGAGGCAATTTAAATAACATACCTTTCACATTATTTTCTTGTTATTTCCAACTATGTTGTGAGATATTCTTTATTCTTCTTGGCTTCTTCAAAGTGTGCTTGTAGATCTTCAATTATTTTCTTTGACTCTTGTTCATTTTTCTCAATCTGGCGCTTTAATCTTTGATTCTTCTTCTAAACAACTTCTAACTCTTCTAAGGCACAATTGAGTTCTCCTTCCATATCTACTTTAGCTTCCTCCTCTTCTTCTTCTTGATCATCATCATGTATGGCCATGAATAGAATCTCTTCTTCTTCTGAATCATTGACTCCACTATCTTCAACTGAGCTAGGATCCTTATAATACAGGCTCTTCTTCTCGAAATCTTTCTTGGATTTGCCTTTGAAATTATTCTTGTATGTAAGTTTTTCTTCTTCATCATCATTAACCTTATCTGGGCATCTAGTTGAAAAATGTCCAATCTTTCCACAATTAAAACATTTAAAAGGTAATTTTCCTTGATATTTACCTGTTCCTCTTTTTGGCCTGTGAATGAAAAGTGCTTCATTGTCATCTTCATCATCACTGGAACTATCACTTGATTCTTAAATCTTAGCTTTCTCCTTCTTTGATGTCTTGAAAGCCACTTCTCTCTTTGAGGGTTCATCTTGTTCTATCCACATTTTATATGCCGTGAGAATACCATGAAGCTCATCCATTTTTAGCTTGGCTAAATTCTTCATCTCCTCAATTGCAAAAACCTTTGCATCATATCTCATTGGTAGAGATCTCAAAACCTTTTGCACCACCATTGACTCATCCAATGTTTCTCCAAGACCTTGAATCTAATTTATGACTTGATCAACTCACAAAAGATAACTTGTTATATCTTCTTCTTCCATCTTCAAACTTTCAAACTGTCTTCTAAAAGTTTGCAACTTAGCTTGCTGAACCTTTCCATCACCTTTGTAAATATTATCAATTTTTACCCAAGTTTCATGATCAGATTTACATTGCATAACTTTAAAAAATTTAGATTCACATAAACCACATAAAATAGCATTTAAAGCTTTAGCATTACATTCACTTGCCTTCTTTTCTACTAGAGTAATTGTAGATGTATGTGGCTCTTCATATTCCTCCACCACTGATTTCCATATGTCGAATCTAAGGGCCATCAAAGAAACCTTCATTCTCATGCTCCAAAAATCATAATTCATCCCATTAAACAAATGTGCCTTATTTATAGAAAATCCTTCCTATGACCTAACCATCATGCTTTCCTGATCTACCTTCAAGTTGTAAAACTTTTCAAAAAGGAACTTGCTCTGATACCAATTGTTAAGCATGGAATATACTAAGAGGGGGGGGTGAATCAGTATATTATATATCTTATAAAACTTTCCCTTTAACCAAAATTCACTTAATCAAACATTCAAGATATGCAATAAAACTCAAACAATAAACATCACACAAGATAGAGAGAGACACTAGATATAACGTGGAAACCCAATGTGGGAAAAACCATGGAGAATCAATCTCAAATATATTCATGAGAACAACCCCACAGTAGCACCATACCCCTTTTCCAAGTACAAACCTCAGCTATAATTCGTGAGCACCAACCCACAAGAGCTTCAAACTCATTTGTTGAGCACCAACCCAGCACCTATTCGTGAGCACCAACCCACAGGAGCACCAACCCCTTTGTGTATACCACACACCTATCTCTCAATTTTGATATCTCAACAAATGATAGATCAATACAACATCTCCTTCCTCTCTCTCACCTTTACTCTTCTAAGCTAGATATAACAAATACAAATCATATTCATCTCTCACAATTGCTCTTCTAAGCTAGATATTACAATATCAAATCAACCTCTCACTTTCACACATTACAAATGGCTACTCAAGCCTTTATTTATAGCTTTCCAAATGACCTTTGGCCTTCCCCCTTTGTGACCTTTCAATCCTCATGGAAAATGGTGCCAATCTTGGATGACCCTTCATATCCAAGCATTTGAAAAGTCATGTGGTGATCCTTCATGACCAAAAACATCCTTCCCATTTTTGTCCTTATCTTTGGTGACTTTTCATATTCCTTAAAGTGTCCCTTCATGATAAATTCACCCTTACTCTTTTGTCTTCACTTGGTGACTCTTGGTATTCCCCAAGATGACTCTTCATGGGAAAATACCTCCCATCCTTCTTTTGTCTTTACCCCATGGCTCTTCGACTTCTCCATGGGCCCTTATTTTGTCTCATATGCAACCAAAAATATATTCATTAATATTAAATAAATATTAACTCATATTAGCCAAGATATATTTATTACCAACAACATTAAATTTAATGGGGCCTTTATCACCAATAATATTAAACCTTTGACATCAATGACAATATTTCCAACAGGAGCTTCCCCTATCAATTGTGGAGTTGCTTAAGATTAGTCAGATGTAACATCTCAAGAATGGCGTTGATCTTAGTTGGATCAACCTTGATTCCCCAAAGGGAAATGATGAATCCAAAGATTTTTCTTGATAAGACCCTAAAAATACCTTTCTTGGGATTAAGGTAGACATGGTAATAGATAAATCTCTTAAAGATAATATTGGGAATGGCTAAGTGGTCCTTGTGAAGTTAGGATTTTCTAAGGAAGTCATCCATGTAGTCCTCGATGATTATCTAGATAAGGTGACAGAAGATATAGTTCATACCATGTTGGTAGGTTACACCAGTGTTCTTAAGATTGAAGGGCATGACCCTATAACATAAATTACCCATGGGTGATAAAGGTAATTTTGTGGTGATCTTCAAGGGCAATCAAAATTTGATTATAACCCAAGAATCCATCCATGAGAGACAACATCTCATGGCCTGTTGTAAAATCAACAAGTTGGTTAATGTTAATTAAGGGAAAGTAATCCTTTGGGTATGTGAGGTTAAGGTCATGAAAGTCCACATAGATACGTAGTCTTCCTATGGCTTTAGTGATAGGCACGATGTTGGAAACCCATTGGGGATAATCAATGGGTTGAATGAAGTCAAAAAAAGGAGGCATTAAAGCTCTTCTTTGACAAGAAGGGATATGCAAGGATCTATTCATCAAATACTCTATCTGATAAGCTTGGCATCATGATTAGTTATAATTTTATGGGTGGCAATGGCTAGGTCAATACTAGGCATATCAACATATGACTAGATGAATATAATGCTATGATCTTGGAAGAAGGCAGAGAAGTCCTAAAGTTCCTCAAAAGTTAGAGATTGGCCCAGTTTTATGATATGAAGGTTGCTTAAAGTGTCTATGTCAATATTCATAGTGGATTAATTCAGCATGGTTGAGGATTTTTGAGGTAAGGATTTTTTTATGGAGTAATCAAGTGCACCAAGGTAGGTGAGAATAGAATCATCATCCTGACACTAGACAATGTTAATGGTAGGAGAGTCTTCTCCCACCAGTTTAGGATGGATCAAAGAGATGGATACCATCTCCCCTTCCTTTTTATAATTTAGGGGGATGAGGGTAATCATGTTGAGAAAAATAGAGTTAGGTGGGATGATTTCCTCATCCTCACACTCAGGTGGAGGGTGTGTTGGTGAAGAAGGGGTCTCTTTTACAATAGTGGTATTGGTAGGTTGTTTGGATTTTTTCTTATTGGGTAGAATGAATCCAAGGTCATGATTCTCATGAGGATTTTAGGTCTCAATCAAGATCAATGTTTGTGGCCTATGCTCATATCATCCTAATCTAAATTCTTTCTAGGCACACCTATGAAGGTATATTTTGGCAAAGTCCAGGTTATCCAAGTAAAAGAATGTAGAAGTAAATAATTGTGGGGAAGAGGGGGTGACAGAAGCATCAAGTGACTTGTCAATTCCCCCATAGATAAAATGGATTTGATAGCTTTGAGGCCCCAAGGGAGTAATCTTTCAAATTTTGGGGTCATAACCTAGTTAGTGGTTCAGTTTCCCATACTTTTAGGGAGTAGGGAAAGCATCTAGGGTAAGGAGTTAGTATTCTTTGAGGGTAAGGTGGTGGAAGGTAGATTCCAAGGGATCAGTGGTAGGTATTTGGTCTATGGGAATAAATGAACTGGTAGATGCCTCTATTGAAGGAGAATTAATGGCATCTTTTTCTTTAGTTGAGTGCATGGTGATGGATGATTGGGGTGCTTTTATCAGAGGTAGGAGGATGTGATTGGGTCAGTAGGTCATATTACATGCTACAAAAAATGGCTTGGATCAACTTGTATGGTAACCACTTGGACCTCGTGATAAAATTTGACACACAATAGTGAAGGGTAGAAGGTATGAAACCCATATCATGGATCCAAGGTCTCTTTAGTAGAACATTGTACTATAATTCAGCTTTGACCACATAAAAGAGTTTGGGGAGCATGCATGGTGTTAAGATAAAATAGAACATACATTTATCCCCAAATCACATACAAGAGAAAATATGAAATGAATCAATCAAACATATAAAAAATAAACATAAACATACATAAAATAAGAGACACCATATTTAATGTGGTTCATTAAAGATGGGCCACATCCACCAAACTTGTCTAATATATTATTTCTAATAATATAAGGGAGAAACAAATCTTGAAATAAAACTTTTTACACCTCTCTACCTTATCTCTATATACAATATCTTTTTTCCATCTCAACCATGTTTCAATACATTTTAGGGTAAAAAACACCTAAACATAACCTCTACTATCAGATCTAGAAACCTTTAATCAATGGCCTAGATTGGTTACAAAATTATGAGGCAAATTTAATAAAAAAATTGCTTTGGGGGAGTTACCCTTAAACCCCCACCAAGGCACGTAGTCCCTGGACACCCTGTTGGGGGGTCATCCCCCTAGACCCCATAATAGGGGTTACCCCACTTGTAACCACTTGTGCCATTTGGGATACAAAGAATAAGATCCAAAACTTAGTTGAAATAACATAAATATTTTAACCTCTAATCTTGGAAGATAATCAGGCTCCACACCTAACATAACATGGATCCAAGGTCTCCCTAGCAAAACATTATACTAAAATTCACCTTTGACCACATAGAAGATTTTAGGGAGCATGTATGGTCTGAGATAAATGTGGAAGATAATAGTTCCCAATGTAGTGATCATGGTGTCATTAAAGGATCTAAGAATAACTAAAGTTTGGGACATGACATTTTCTAATAATTTGAGTTGGTTATAGGCATGGGAAGAGATGATCTTGATGTTGGCTCTTCCATCAATCATAACCCATTTGATGTAAGTTTAGTTGATGTGGGTAGTAATAAAGAGATGAGGATATAAATCCTTAGGGTGGAGAGAGGGTATCTTTGAGTCCTTGAAAGTAACAAGGGTGGAGAGTTGGAGAGCACCTATGAAGGCCTCTATAGGTAGGGAGTCACCTAGTCTGACCTCAATAGATTGCATATCCTCTATCATGGCCTACTAATGGTGAGGTGAGGTGGAAATGAGATCATAAAGTCTCATCTTAGCTAGATTTTGGTGAAGTTACTTTAAAATTACCCTCCTAATGGATTCAGAGGGGTTAGCCTTAGAGGTGCCTAAGATGGTAACTTTGGGTTTAGTTGAAGATGAAGAGATTGGAATCTAGTTTGGTTTAGGATGAGAAGGTGGGTATGTCCATGGAATGGATACTTTGGCCTTCCATTTATCCTTTTTTTATGATAATATGACCACATTAATGGTATGGATAGAGGGGAAAGGTGTGATAGGAGGTTGGGTAGATTCTCTATCATTATGAGGTGAGAGTGTAGGATTAGGGATGTGTTGGAAAATGTTTATTGGGTGCATTTATAGAGGAGTTGAGAGAAGTTCATCTAGTAAAATAGCATCCTCATCATAGAGCTAATGGACAATGGCTTGGAGAGATTTGTAATTCTCTATGTCATGCATAGGTATCCTACGATAGGAATATATTTGATGGTAATTATACCAAGATAGTTTTGAACCAAGAGGATTAAGGGGCTTGATAGGGGTAAAGTGAGCTAAGAGGCTTATAATAACCTTTGGAAAATGGTTTTATAAGATCCATCTAGAGGTGGGGAAGGTCTAGAGGTTTTGGTTTTGGTTGGGAAGGTGGGTGTGTCAGTAGTAATGGGTTTGGTGAGAGAGGCTTTAGGTAAGGTGGTATTTCTAGTCAATGGTTTTGGTTTGGGTATGATAGTTATTGGGGTGTTTGAGGTTGATAGTATAGCTATTGGTAATCTAGGAAAGATTGATGCATCAGATAGTAAGTGGGATAGTGTAACTAATGGTGGTGGATGACATATGTTAAAAGGAGATTTCCTTTTAGACAAAGTTGAGGGATGAGTCCCTAAAATAGAAGGTAAGGTAGACATAGGTAGAATCCTATCCATATGGCTCTTCAAATGTTTAGGCCCTTTGGTTAATTTGTGTCGAGGTTTGGGTATAGGCTTGGATGAAGTTAATCCCACTTTCAAGGATAGGAGAGCAAAACTTTGTGTAGGGAAGGCACCAAGAGTTTTGTAAGGTTTGGTTGGTGGTGTGGTCATTAGAGAGGTGGCTATTTTGGTTGATGAAGAAGGTAAGGGGTTGGTAGAAGTTTTGATTAGTTTAAGAGGTGGTATAAAAATAATGGATTTGTTGGTTAAAGGCATTCCATAAGGTTTGGGTTTGTTAATGTAAGGAATCCATAATTGTTGCTAGAAAGTGGTTTAATCCATGTCTATATTTGTGACCATACCTAATGTTTGAACAAGTTTGGAAAAATGTTTATATATTGGTCTAGCCTCCCAGGTAGTGGGTGTCAAGGATACACCTATGGGTTGAGGTGGAGGATTGGTATCCTCATTTATTTCTTCAAGAAATGGATATAAGTTTGGACTAGGTGGTTATTCCATGATGGGTGTTTATGAAAAAGTTGTTCCCTTGCGCATGATGTCCATAGTTATGGTTTATCTTGTGGTTAGGGGAGATGGTGGATTAAGAATAGTTGTTTGTTTAGATAGGTTATTCAAATGGGTGGTTAATGATTTCAAATCCTTTATGAATGAATCTAAGGAAAGAGGAACCTCCTTAGTTTGGGCCTTCAAAAGAAGGGAAAGTGACTCCACCACCTAGGTGGGTGAAGTGGGGGAGAAACAGGTAGGTTGGATGGTAGGTTCACTATTGATAAGCATATCAAGGACCATATTGACCGTGCGGGCATCATGAGAACATATATCCTATGTGTCCTTATTTTTGGTAGGGGCATGGTTGGGAAAAGGCTTCTTGAAGATGTCAAAAGCTTGATTTTGAGGGGCATTAGGATTATCCAACACGAGTTCCCCCTTATTGATAAGGATTTGAACAACATTATTAAAATTATTACATCGATTGATGTCATGTCTAATTACTTGATGAAAAGTACAAAGGTCATTTTTTTTGTACCAAGTAGGTGCTAGATGAGAAGAATCAAACTAATAAAGAAGTTTAATAAGGGGAAGTTGTATGAGATTAACTTTTAGTAGTTTCTCCAGAACTAAGGCATAAGATTCTCCAAGAAAATTGAATTATTTTTTATTGTTTCAGTTTGGATTCTTTGTGTTTTAGTTAACGGTAATGGGAGAATTTTTATAATTGACATTGGGTGGAGAGGTGGTTTTAAGGATAATTACATTTGTAGTTCCCTTGCTCTTAGTTTTGGTGTTGGCTTGGTTGCCTGGTTTGGAGGAAGAGGTTTTGGTGGTCTTGAAGGTAGAGTTTTTGTTTTGTAACTTCAATTTTCCCTTGTCTATGGCCTAGTTTTATAGCTTACATGACATGGTAAAATATTCATCAAATTTTCTAAAGCTTTGGACATTCAATGTAGAAGATATATGTTTGGCATAGGCTCGAGCAAAAATATCTATAAGTTTAAGCTAAGGCAAGGAAAATGAAAGATGATTAATCAAGCTTCTATAATGGGTGACAAAATTAGAAATGGAGTTATCATTGAATTGTCTGATAGAATAGAGATCAGTGATAGAGACCTTATTGGAAATGTTAATGAAAAAGTGATCTAAGAAGACCTAAGCTAGTTGGGTAAAAGAAAAGATTGAATGCCTGGTAAGGGCACTAGACCAGTCAATTGTCAGGTCAAATAAAGACACGGGGAAGGTTTAGAGGAGAAGAAAATCATCATAAGCAATCATGTAACATGCATGCCTAAAATACCTAAGGTGTTGTTGGGGGTCCTCCTTTCTCTAGAATTTGGTAAATTTTAGAAGCTCCCATTTAGGAGGGTAAGGTTTGATAGGGATTGAGGGATGAATAGGTTTGTTACAAATCAGATAATAAGATAGAATGTTATGATCCCCTAAAATGGATGACTCAAGATTTGTCATCTTTTCCATGAGCATCTTCATTAGGGTAGTTTGAAGTTGTGGACCAAAAGGGTTGTAAGGTGGACACTATGGTTGAGATTGGGTAGCATATTGGTAATTATTTGACAGTTGAGAGGCTATCACATTTTGGAATGTGGATGATAAAGGTTGGGTAGGTGGTATGTAAGGATAGGTGGATGATGGTGGTAGATTATTGGGTACATACCCTTATGGGTTAGGGATGTACCCTAGATTAGGTGAAATGGGTACCTATTGAGGGATTCCTAAGGATTGGGCATGAATGGTAGTTGGGTTGGTAATAAAAGGAGAGGTAGTGACCTTCATGCTAATAGGTGGTGAAATAGAAGGGATATATACCCCTAAGCTTTATAAAGGGGTATTTACCAATGGGTTGGGATTGACAGAGAGAAGGTTGGTAGTGTTGGTGGTAGGTGATTTAGCAATAAGTGGAGCATGAATGGTTAATGGTAGGGTTTTTCTTAAGGTGGAGTCATTGGTAGGGGTGGAAGGTGTAAGTGTAGTAGTTAGTTAGATAGGTTGGTTTTTAGTTGTGGCATCAAAGGGGTTAGTATTGAAATATGCTGAGGTAGTTAAAGGTTGGGTGGTGACCATGACAATAGGGATACCCCTCATAATACGAGATGGCATGCCATAAGGAGGATCCTAAGGTGGACTTGGAATTGGGGCATAGTGAGGGGAGGTATTAAGGTAGTGCTAGAGGGTAATTGTATTGTTTCTAAAAATGTGGTAAATTCCATGTCTCATTTGGAAAATACATGAGGGAAATTATGGCTTCCAAATGGATGGGGTGAGTCTTCTACCTTAAAGATGTACTTCATAGATGAAGAGGTAGAAGAGGTTGATTTGAGTGATGGGTTTTGCTTTGCTAGGTCTCTTCACTGATGGTGAGTGAGAACCATACAAGAAATGGGGAGAGAAAACAAGAATAAACTCACCACTCAAATAGGAATAAAAAAATAAAATGATCAAGGCAATCAAGACACACTATAAATTATGTTAAGCCTAGAGGTTAGTTTTAATCTCACTTTTAGCTTATGTCTTAGTTTATGAGAATGTGTGATAGAAGTAGTCTATGATTGGTTTTGGGTTGTTTATGTTCTCAAAATAATCTATATTGTAATGAATATGTGGCTTGGTATTCGGGCCTACCCCCTCACTTCACACATCGCAGTGATAAGGGTGTCAGGTGCTTAGCCAATTTATATTGATATCTAAAGTTTATACTTAACCAAAGAGTTGAATTGCTTCTTTCCTTGGTAATAACCTCCAAGTAGGATTGCCAAAAAAGGGTAAGGTGACTACTAGGTGATGAAATCCTAGTCAATCCTTATCTCAAATTGTTTTGATGTTTGATTGATGAAATTAGTTTGTCTGGTGTGTAAAACAAAAGTGGTGTCATGATAAGATTAATGTGCTTTAATTCAAATTAAAATAATAATTTAAGTGTGCAATGTATGTAGTTGATTTTAAGCCCAAAATAAATTTTAGTTTCAATTATGAGCATAGATAGAGAGAAAATCATAGAAATGCAAAGAAAAATATGAGTAGAGATTTTGTGTTCCCACTGAGCATGCCAAAATGTTTCATGTAAATTTTCACTTTAAGTTCTAGGGAAGAGAGAAATTAAACTCAATACAGGTGTGGTTGAAAAATATATTTATTTTTACATGCATTGAATTATAAGATTATGAATAACTCATCTTTGGCTTGGGAGGAAGACCTAAAGATAAGAAAGCACTAAAGCAAACTTGTTTGTTAGATAGATAGTTGGGTGGATTGCCTAGTTATATCTAGATCCTGAAAGTGAGAGCTTCTTTAGTGGATGTTAATCCACACATTTTAAATAATTAAGTTCATAAAACTAGAAATAAGTTACTTGAATTAATAATCAAAAGGTACTAAAATTTAACACAAGAATTCTTGATCCATAAAATAGACTAGAAATGATCAAATTAGTGATAAACTAATTAATATTAGTGTTAAGGGGTTGGGGTATGCTTCAAAAAATCTAAAAGAGGTATGTGAGTGATTAGAAACATAGAAAAATAGGTTTGGATAAGGATAAGTGGTCAAAAAGAGCTTATTGGTTTTCACTACCATAGTGACCATCAGTGGTTAAGGTGATTGTCGGTGATCAAGATGACCATTAGTGGTTATGCAGACCATCGGTGGTTGAGTCAACCATTGATGATTATTGTGTGAATATTTGGGTTATTGATTATTGAATAAAAATATCCAAAAGATGGATTTTGGGAGATGGAAAAGGTTTATACTAATTACAAAATGGAAACAAGTACATGAATATTGACAAACAAGTACTTGTCCTATTAGAAGTTGATTAGGTGAATGGTTGAAACAGTTAGCCTATTGGTGGAATCTAGCTTGATTTAGTAGAGTAATGGTACTTTAGAACTTGGTTGAGAGGTGATGTAAAGTTAGCTCTCAATGAGATTGCTAATTTTTCTTGATGATGTTTACTAACCTTTAAAATAAAACTCTTGAATCCTTTAGCTCCTGATAATTATTGTATATGGATTTGACCTCCCAAGCCTTTCTCTCTTATAGGCACAAGAAAGAGGTGGAAGTAAAGGTATAACTAATCCATATAAATATAAATTGTCTATGAAATAGCTCAAAACAATATTTATATAAGCTATATCTAGAAAAGTAACACATGGTTTTCATGTTCTGTGTTAAGGACGTAGACCCTGATTGTCGATGGTCAGGGTTTCCCATGGTGACCATCAATGGTCACCCTAACCATCAATGGTTAAATTCCAAAGGAAAGAGGTATTAAGGCTAGGTTGAGTCAGATTTTGAATCTAATTATGGGTGAGATTGGTTAGGCCAAATTAGTGTAAATTGGTCCTAAGAGGGTCTTAGGTAGGTCCAAGGGGTTGTCAACATTTAGAAGCATAGGTGTGCATATTTGTGGTGTCCAAAGTTATGATCAAATTTATGCCTAGCTACTATGAACTAAATTTAATGTCATTTAATTAAGAATAACATAAGATATTCAAGTAAAAATTTGGTCTCCCAAGTAGTTTGACAGTGTTTTCCCATACTTAGCCAAATTTGCAATGTGGCAAGAAAAGCTGAGTAGGCATTTCAATGGTATTATATTTTACATGTGTTATAGTTTCAAGAGAATTTGATCATATGGGTTTGTTAATTTTTGTTCCTAGTTGATATATGCTAAATTTCATGTCATGAAATGAAGTGATTCAAAATATATGCATGTGCAAAGTTGGCCTTTCAGGCAGTTCTTGACATAGTTGGCTCTAAAGCAAAAATAATTGAGTGAGTAGATTAATGGTATTATATCTCACACATATAAAGATTTTATGATAAAATTGATAAATGGTTTAATTTTTATATGTGAGGAGATCATATCTTCCTAATTTTATATCATTTTTCTAATCTCATTAAAAGTTATTAAGGTCCAAAGTTGGCCTTACAGGAAAAAAAGTAAAGGTTCCCATAGTCATTTTTGCTTGATATTAAATATCAGGACTAGAAGTAGATAAAATAGTTCATGGGAGTTCATACATATAGATATATGATACACAATAATTTAAATGGTTAAAAGTGTTTTATTCTTAAACTAATTAAAGATTGAGATCCTTAAAAAAGGATCAATGAAGTGTGTTTGTTTCAAGATGTCAGTAACTAATGAGATGAGGACAAGTGTTCAAAGTTTAACATCAAGCATAGATAAAGTTTGAGATATGTTTAAGATAAATGATGAGTGGGTGTCCATAGTAATGAATATCAATGGTGTGTATTAAACTCAATATGTTAAAGTGATATTTGTCTAGCATGGCTAAAGTAAGGACAATCTCAAAGATATCAATGGCGCATATGAGGTCAAAGTTACCAGATTACATAAGATGAGGTCAAATGTTTCAAGGTTTAACATTTGGGTATTGGCATAATATGAGTTCAATTTAAAATAATATAAATTTTGAGTTTTAAATCTTAATATTTGAGGACATGAGATGAAAGTAAAGTGATCAAGGTTTAACTGTGACCGTCTGGATTTGAATATTTGAATTTAATAAAGAAAAGACCAGTGTCTAGTTTTTAGGCTATATCTTTCAATATATGCATAATTTTCTCATGGTGTTAGAATTTAAATTGTAGAGGACTAAAATTTAAATCTATAAATATAAATTTAAAGGTCTAAAAGTGTGTACAATCAAAGTTATGAAGGTTCAAAGTTGACTATGTTTTCATGTATGCTCTATAAGTGACCTGAGAAATATGATTGAGCTTGTGTTGATGTTGTTTTGATGTATCATGATGAATTAGCTATTAGAGAGTGTTGTAGAATTAATAAGGATGATTTTTGTGTAATTTTTTGTGTTATAAATCTATATTTATTATGAATAATTCTTAATAAGTTGGTTATGTGTTTGTTCATGATGTTCATGTGCACCAAGTCAGTATTTGAGTTATTTTAGCATACACAGAAGTGATAAGAGTTAAATGTGATTATTTGATGATGTATAAATGGAAATAAGGAGTGGAACCATGTATTTTAATGTGGTCTTGTGTTCTTATTTTTCTTAAATAAGTATAAAAGAGGTGAATGGTTCTCCATTAGACCTAAAAAGTGACTTAGGCTTATTTTAAAGAGAGTTGTGCTTAAGTGTGACCCATGTTGGATGCCTTAAGGGTGAAGGAATGTATTATGTATGATAAGTAAATATTATTGACTTGATTAATCATGAATTCTCTATAAATATTGAAATCAAATATGATTATTTCTAGACTTGTGCAAGGCTTGTTGGTGAAGAGGATAGGTAGTGTGCATGTCAGATGAGTTGAGAAGCAAAATGGTTTGTTGACTATATGTATGACTTATAGGTCATATTTATGATATAATATTAGCTCTCTTGTAGTGTTAGGATATGTGAAGAGGTCTGAGTGTGTATATGAGGATAGTTTGAGTTAATAAAGAGAGATATTGTGGCATGTTTATGCGAGAAGCCTATATGAGATAGAAAGGGAGCTTCTGTAGGGGTTAGATAATTAGAGATCCATCATTAGGTGTTGAAGACATCAATTCTAAGGTGGATGTGTTCATTTAAAATGAGGTTATAAAGGAATTGATCTTCCTGAGGGGTAGTTACTCCTTATGAAATAGGTGTTTCACTAAGGGCCTTTGGTTAAGAGGACTTGATCAAGGTTTCTAGTCTAAAGGACTTGATCAGTCTCTTTTTTGTAATCTCTTATTAGATAATTAGTCCATGTGTTACAAGATTGAGAGTGGGTTTTATTCCCCATTAGGGTTTCCCATCAGAACTATGAGTTGTGTTTGATCTTGTGTACACATTGAATGAATGGTATCTCTTATTAATGTTACTTAATCAAGTTGATATATGATGATTGATTAATAGTTTAAAAGGATTGGAATTGAGATTTTAATATCCAAGCTCACTAATTCACCCCACTCTCAATGATTACACATCTAATAATTGGTATCAGATTGCATCCTTTGGAGGAAGATTAATAGCTTGAAGGAGATCCTAAGTAGGTAAAAAGATGGCCAAGAAATTTAAGAAAGAGAATCAATAGTGGAAGACTATGATCAAGTCACTTGAAGAATAGATATATACTTTAAATAAAGATGCTAAAGAGGATGAGAAGGTTATAAATGACCTCAAGGTTCAGCTAGAAGATTCCAAGGAAACTTCTTCAAAATAAAATGACATCATGCATGATGAACAAGTTTGCCATGATAGTGGAGAAGTGTTATATGATAGTAAGGAAGAAGAAGTTGAGCTCATGCGTGCACTTGGTTAACTAAAGGAAAAAATAAGAGGAATCATAAAATGAGGAATATGATAAAAGGTCTTGAAGCACAAATTAGTTCTCTTGAGGGAAGTTTGTTAGGCAGGTCCAAGAAATAAGAAAAGAAGTATTAAGAATAGATCAAGTATATTGAAGTGCAAGCATATAGATTAAAAGACATGGCCAACAAGGATAAATAAGATGAAGAGAAAATTAGTATTCTTGAGGATCAGTTAAGGAATATAAATACAAATCTAAAATCAAGAAAAGATGAGTACACTCAGCGAAAGATTGAGATGGGGTCCTTGAAGAGTTAGTATGAGCTTGATGAATTCAAGTTGGATAAACTTGAAAAGAAACATGAAAACCCTAGGTATGTCAAGGATAATGCAAGCTTTGAAATTAATGCAAGAAGGTATGTCAGACAACCAAATGATTTAAGGTATGTTAGTTAATTTTATGGTCATAGAGCTAAAGACTATACAAGGAAGTTAATCAAGAATGAGTTCTCATAGAACCTTGGATAAAGAAGTAATTGGTCTTGCAGAAGCCATAACTCAAATCAGTCAATAGGTGGATTGCCCACTATAATAAAGAAGGAATCAGATATGAAGAAGATATAGGACTACCAAGATAATTTGTCTTCTATCTAGATAGAAAAATAAGATCACAATCATCATCAAGAAAAAGGTATGAATGATCTTGTTTGTTTCAATTGTCATAGAGTTGGTCACATTACTAGGTATTGCAAGAATAGGTTGAATATGTTCCCAAATCAAAATAAGGTGTATAGAGCTTCTAGAGTGCAAAGAAGAGGCCATAAATGGGTGTGGAAACCTAAGCATGTTAGAAGATATTAGATTAAGACCAAAGATGGTTTGTTTTCCATGATTGACATGAAGGAAAGTCAAAAGTTTTTTGTTGACAACATTTATTGACAAATCTAAAGAAAAGAATGCATTCAAGTGAATCATTCAAAGTCAAGTAGGACTAGAAGTCAGATGAGATTATGGAGATATGGGAATCTCCAAAGTTTTGGTACTTTTAGTCTTTCTATGTCAAAGGGGTGTCTCTATCTAGGTTTTAAGGAGATACTTGTCAGGTAGAGGAAGCTTGGTGGCTTAATGAGATTTATGGAGAATCAAGAAGATTTTGGTTCTCATAAAGGTCTGTGCACTTCTTTATGATGGGTTCTAGCTGGTTTTGTGTCTTGATGATCTTGTTTGTTCCTTTAGGAAGTTTTTGTGTTCTCTTAGTTGTATTTGTCTTATTGTAGGTAAAAATAAATGGTATAGGAAGTCAAGGTTCCCAAAGGTTTTTAAGCTCAAAACTTGGTCCAAAAGTGTGTAATGGTTGTCTCCAGGTGTATAAGAATTTTCAGAGGTGGACGTTAACCAAAAATATGTTTGTTGACCTTATTTATTTTAAGGTTCTAGGGTTTTGGGCTATGTTAGGCCTTATGAGTTGATGTATAAGGATTATTAATATATTTAATGGGCCAAATGGGTTTTAACATCAAGTTTCATAGAGATTTGAAGATTTTTGGACTTCAAGTTATTCACATTTTTGTTAAGTTGAGGGCCTAATTAGGTAGTAGGTTTGTGAAGGAAGTATGTTGCACAAGATGATCTAGGTGATTAAAATTGGTGTGCTTTAGGGGGCATATGAGAGTATATATATATATATATATATATATATATATATGTGTGTGTGTGTGTGTGTGTGTGTGTGTGTGTGTGTGTGTGTGTGTGTGTGTGTGTGTGTGTGTGTGTGTGTGTGTGTGTGTGTGTGTGTGTGTGTGTGTGTGTGTGTGTATGTATGAGGTTTTAGGTCTTAATAGTGTGTCTATTGAAAGTTGTGGGCTCTACAAGTTCCATATAGGGTTATAAATAGATTAGATAGGCCTTGTAAGAAGAAGAGTGATTTTTTTTTATTTTCTCCAAAATATCAAGGTATGAGTATTTAAAGGAGAGTTATTAGGTTGGATTATAGCATGTTTCCTATTTGGTGAGTGGCATGAAGTTTTTTTGGTGGTCTTTTTGATAACGTGAGATAGAAAGCTAATAATCATGTATGGTGGTTCTTCATGGTGTGCAGAGATTTTAAGATGTTCAAGAGGTGAAATTTCTTATAAATATTATAGTGAGTCCCTATAAGATGTTTCTTGTTGGTTTCTATCATATTTCATTACTTTTTTGTGTTCTTTATTCATTGGTTATAGTTCTTGGTTGAAGAGAGTGTTGGCATGGAACAAGAGGAAGTTCTCAAGGCAAGGAAAAGGTAGGATAAAGGTAAGGGGGAGTTTGTATCATATTTATAAGGTGGTACTCTCCTATTATTTGTATTTTTAGGTCTTTAGGATCAGTTGGTTCCCAATTTTTCATTGTGTCAAAGGGGGAGAATATTCCTATTATGAGAGTGTTTGAAGAGAGAAAAGGAAGGTGAGTTATATATAGTTTCATAATGGGTGTTGATAAAGGGGGATATTTTTAGATATTTTTCAATGATTTCATGGTGATGTCATGGAGGTTTCCAAGTGAGTGGGTAAATTTATTTGATAGTCTAAGTGACAATGACAAAGTGTGCAATGTGCTTGTCCTAGTATGCTTGAAGGAGGCTTGGTTAATCTTTAGTTTTGCCATGGCTAGAGATGTTTAGGGATGAGTATGGAGTATTGAACATGTTCAATGGGTAATATAAGATATTTTATATGTTTTGAGTGTTTATGTGCATTATTTTATTTCATCTAGCTGATTATTAATGTCATCTAGACATTTTGGGTCTAGTGGTAGGAAATCTGAGTAGGTAGTTTCCTAACATTATCATTACCACGTGTGGATGAGTCAGGGAGAGTTGGTCATATGGTTGTGATCAAATTTATGCATAGTTGTCATTAAATAATTTTTAGGTTATGAAATGAATCAAAACATAAGATATGGAGATGAAACTTTGGGCTCCCAAGCAATTTGACAATGTTTTCCCATACTTAGCCAAATTTGTAATGTGGCAAAAAAAGCTAAGTAGGTACTTTGATGGTGTTATATTTCACAATTGTGATAGTTTTAAGAGAATTTGATCATATGGGTTTGTTCTATTTATTTATTTATTTATATTTAATAAATTTTAGGTCATGAAATGAAGTGAATTGAAAGATATGCATGTGTAAAGTTTTCCTTATAGACAGTTCTTGACATAATTGGCTTTGTGGTAGAAAAAATTGAGTGAGCAGATAAATGGTGTTATATCTCATATTATAAAGATTTAAAGAGAATATTTATATATGGTTGGATTCTAATATGTGAGGAGATCATATGGTCCTAATTTCAGATCATGCATCTAATCATAACAAAATCTATTAAGGTCAAAAGTTGGCCTTATAGGCAAATAAGTAATGGTTCCCATACTTAGTCATTTATGCTCGATGTTAAAGATTAGGACCAAATGAAGATCCAATGGTTCACAAGAGTTCATGAATATATATATATATATATATATATATATATATATATATATATAAGATGTTTATTAATTAAAATGGGTAAATTTTTTTAATGTTTAAACTCAGTAAAGATCACACTCATTACCAAAGGATCAGCAAAGCATGTTTGTTCTAAGATGTCAAGAAGCAGCAAGATGAGGACAAGTATTCAAAGTTTAACATCAAGAAGAGATAAAGTTTGAGATTATTCCAAGATAAAAAATGAGTGGGTGTTCATAATAATCAATATCAATGGTTTTTATTAAATTCAATAGGTCAAAGTGATAGTTGTTTAGCATGGATAAAGCAAAGACAATCTTGAAGAGATCAACAGAGCATATGAGGTCAAAATTGCCAAATTGCATGAGATGAGGTCAAATGATTCCATATTTAAAAATTCATAATTGGAATAATATGAGTTAAATTTCAAATAATATTAGTTTGGAGTGTGTAATTTAAGGATTTGAATACATGAGATGCAATTAAAGTGATCAAGGTTTAATTGTGACCGTTTACATTTGGATATTTGAATTTAACAAAGGAAAGACCAGTGTCTATTTTTTGGGCCATATATTTTGATCTATGTATAGTTTTCTGATTGTGTAAAAAATATATTATATAAGACTCCAAGGCACATCTATAAGTATATATTTGAAATTTTGAAAGTGTTTATAGTTAAAGTAAAGAAGGTTTAAATTTGACTGTGTTTTCTTGTATGCTTTGTAAGTGACCCAAGAAGGATAATTGAGATTGTGTTGATGTTTTTTTGATGTATCATGATGAATTATCTATTGTAGAGTGTTTTATACTTCATAAGGATGATTTTTGTGTATTTTTATGGTATGATAAATCTATCTTGAGTATGAACAATGCTTAATAAGTTAATTGTGTGTTTTCTCATGATGTTCATATATACCAGGTCAGTGTTTGAGTTGTTTGAGCATATGAAAAAGTGATAAGAGTTGATTATGATAATTTGAGAATTTATAAGGGTACATAAGTATTATACCCATGTATTTTAAAGTGTTCTTGTGTCCTTAGTTTTCTTGAAGAAGTATCAAAGAGGTGAATGGGTCCCCATATGACCTAAAAAGTGACTTAGGTTTATTTGAAAGAGAGTTGTGCTTAAGTGTGACCCATGTTGGATGCATTAAGGTTGAAAGAATGTATCATGGATGAAAATTAAATATTATGGTCTTGATTAATCATGAATTATCTATAAATATTGAAATCAAAGATGATGATTTCTAGACTTGAGAGACTTGTCCAAGGTTTGTTGGCAAAGAGGATAAGTAGTGTGCCTATTAGATGAGTTGAGAAGTAGAATAGTTTTTTGATTGTATGTATGAATTGGAGGTCATATTTATGATATAATATTATTTTTATTACATTTTGAGGATATGTAAAGATGTATGAGTGTGTATGTGAAGATAGTTTGAGTTAAGGAGAGAAATTATGACACACTTATATGAGAGGCTTGTATGAGATAGAAAGGGAGTTTTTGCATGGGTTATATAATCAAATATCCATCATAAAGTGTTGAACACATTAGTTCTAAGATGAAGGTGTTGATTTCAAAGGAGAGTATAAAGGACTTGATCTTCCTTAGGGGTAGTTGCTCCTTATGAAACAGGTGTTTCACTAAAGGCCTTTGGTCAAGATGACTTGTTCAAGGTTTATAGTATAGAGTACTTAAATACTATCTTGTTTTTAATCTCTTATAATAAAATTAGTCCATGTGTTATAGGCTTGAGGGTGGGTTTTATTCCCCATAAGGGTTTGCCATAGGAACTATGTATTATGTGTTTGATCTTGTGTAAGCATTGAATGAATGAGCTCTCTTGTTAATGTTTCTTGATCAAGTTGATATATGCTGATTTTTTAATAGTTTGAAATGATTGGGATTGACATTTTAATATATGGGATCACTAATTCACCCCCCATTTTAGTGATTGTACCTCTAACATTTTCTAGTTCACCCCTTAAGGTGTGCACTCAAAGAGATTAAGGTTTGATGGGTTATTTCTTGAGATAAAACATTGTTAATTGATAAAGTTTAAAAATATTGTGTGTATATATATTCCATATCCTATTGAGTAGGGTTTGGAGTTAGGCAAGTTATCAGCAGTGAGGTGGAGTTTGTAGGTTACTAGGTAGGTCTTAAATTCTAGTGAGATGTTGGTAGTGAGATGAAATGTTTAGGCTATTGGGTATGTATTAGAGTTTTGTAAAGTTAAAGAGAAGATAAAAACCCCAAGAAGGTATAAGTTATAAAATTCCATAATTTTCATAAGAAGTTACGTGATTCAACAAGTTATAGAGAAATATGTGGAATCTAATAATGTGTTATGTAAGTGTGGAACCCTAAATGTATTAACCAAGTTTTAAAATATGCCAAAATATCCATAATAAAAATAAAATAAAATAAATAAATTAGTGGTAAAAAACATGTAATTAAACTTGAAAAGAGTGAACCACTTAAAACAAAGGAATTAGAATATTGGAAAGGAAACACACAAGAAAATTCTAGGGTTTAGGTAAACAAAGGGTGAGAGATCTAGAGATTCGATGGAAAATGAGGCAAAGTGAAAATAAAATGAATGATATAAATCAAATAATGGAGTTACAAAAATAAATACATACATAGGCATGTACCATATTAGTGGTAGATTTTACAAGCTATCAAACACTCATTAGTTTTCAATAGATGACAGGTAGTCGGTAGAATCTGATGACTGCTAAGTAGTCATCATTTTTTTATGGATGCTAAGCAATGGGTGGATTTTGATGGTTGCCAAGAATATATGTAATTTTGATAGGATTTATCAAGAAATAATATGTTTTTAATCTTATCTTGACTAACTTGCATAGCTATGTTCAAATTAACACCTTTATGACTCTCAACTCAGATCAACTTGAATGCAAATACTCACACTTGGGGAATCCAAATTTTCACCTAGAATCAAATTTGGGTATAATAAATGGAGCAATACTTCCATTCCATAAAAAATAGAGTATGGTGGGGCCTTCACTAGTTTATGTACACTTGTGTAGTATTCCCAAAGTCCATAGATTATTTATTATGCCAATCAATACCATGGTTTGATTTTTTTTGCTTAAGTTTTTTATGATTTCTTTATTTGTTGCTTATGATTTCCCATTTCCTTATGGGTAGTATAGAGTAGAGAAATTTTGATGGATCTTAAATTTATCACATAATTTCTTGACTTTTTTTATAAAATATATTCCTTATCTGTCTAAAATTATTGATGATAATCCAGACCATGAAACAATATGTGTCCTCAAGAAGTGACAAATATCCTCTCA
The DNA here is from genome assembly GCA_037957365.1 of Torreya grandis. NCBI lineage: Eukaryota > Viridiplantae > Streptophyta > Pinopsida > Cupressales > Taxaceae > Torreya > Torreya grandis. The sequence continues at coordinate 1,459,280 of JARHVA010003149.1, read as the reverse complement.
TGCATTAGAATATAAATATATGGCCTCGACCAAATTTTAAAAATATTATTTGGATGTAATAATGAACTTGTGACCTTATAATGGTTCTAAATATATCTTTACAATTAAATCAAATCCCCAAATGGAAATGGCTAAGGTGAAATAATGGGTTATAATTTTTGTGATAGAGCATGATTTAGATTTCTACACTTATTACATTGTGAGCATATTTTTTCATATTAATGACATTAATATCCATGGTATGCCAATATTAACTCTTCTTTAATAAATTTTAGACGTTTTTTTTCCATTAAAGTAACCTTTGCATTCATTACTATGTACATAAAATAAGAATTTTCAGCTTATTCACATATAAAATATCAAAGTAAATACATGTGAAATGACATTTTAAATAAATATCTTAATATTAGAACATAACATTGATTCACATTGTAATTTTATTTTGTCATTACATGTAATATTATATGTATTAGTAAACTGATATAAGTAATTGTATATATCACTATATCATTTTATATTTACATCACTATGAGTAACTTTCAAGGTTTCTAAAACATCTAAATATGTTGTGATAACTGATAGGTATATTAATTGATGGATAATAAAAATAAAATTATCATCATTGATGTCGATAGGAATCATGGAAGCCCATTGAATCAACATGTGTACAGTCTTTGGGTATGCTTTCTATTGAAAATATTTTGAAATGCATTGTTAATCATTGTACCATTTATTCATATTGTATTAACCATATTTTTTTATATAAGACCTAGTTAACCACCAAAAAATAATCTCCATGTATTTTGAGACATTTTATTTGAAATGTGAATGTAGTAGATAAACTCAGTATTAAATCCTCATATTATGCTATATTATTTGTACATGAGATTCTAAATGAAATTCAAATGGTAATGGCTGATCTTGAGTATTAATGAGGATTATTCTCACTTTATACTATCACATTTTGATCCAAAAATGTACATGACCCTTGCATCATTGTCAACGTGATATTTAGTGAAGTAACCATGAAAATCATCATTAATTGGAAATGTCCAATAACTGATTGATACAAATATTAAGCTAAATTCCATGAGTAACATTACCCATTTTTCAATGCATTTTGATAAATGTGACATAGACATGAGAAAATTAAGTGGATCCACTTTTGTGATAACTTGTGTTTCATTATTAAACATATAATGTCATAATTTATGTGTTTCAAATATAAGGGCTAGACATAATTTTTCCATTGCATTGTGATTTTTCTCATAATATACTAATATAAGAATGATGTAGTAAATGACATGCTCTTTATGATCATAATCATACTGTGTGAGTAAAGATCCCAAGACATGTTTTGTGGTTGAAACGTATAATAGTAGATGCATGTCTAGTATTGGTGGCATGAGAATAGGTGGATTAAGTAGATATTATTTAATTTCATAACAAATATATTGACATTTATCATCTAATTTTAATTTTTTATCTTTATTTAATAGTAACATGAAATATTATGTCTTGGTAACCAACTAGGATACAAATCATCTTTTACTTAAATCATTCATTGTAGGGACCATAATTGATTAAACCCTCTTAAAGAAGGCATATCTATGATAAATTTGATCTTTTTAGGGTTTACTTCAATGCCTATTTGAGATATGATATATCCAACTAAATTTACTTATGTAACTCTAAATACACACTTTTTTGGATTTAATCACACATTAAATTTATGTAGTCTCTCAAATATCCACTATAAATATATAGTATGACATAGTCACTATTTATGAATTATATAACACTTTAGTCTTGTACACTTGTAAAATACATATCATGGATGTAACTTCAACTTCTAGACATTTCCCATTTCCAAAATTATTGCATACACTATCTTTCTATGCCTCATTACTTATCTCTTTGTTAGACTAATTTTATTTTGATGATAAAGAGCTTATATTTTTCCCAAAATTATATAAACCTACTTATCTTCCATCTTTCCAGGTTTTGGCCCTGCACCTATTTTCCAACTATCCAAACACTTGTGTCCTAGTAAGATGCCTACATCGACCTAAGTGTCATATTCCAACACTAGTGTCAAGTTCCCTAAAATCATCCAATTTACAAATGAAACATATAATTGTGGTCAACTTAAGTGATCTAATGTGAAATATTATCCAAAGGGATTGTTATAAATACAATATCAACCCTCATTCATTTCTCACCTAAGAAAACACATAGACAAGACCTAACACAAAACAAAAATAACCCAATGAAGCACTCAAGTGAGTAAATCTCCCCTATTGTATCTTATTTCCATATCATTTATAGGTGAGATATATCTACAATTCTAATGTACTGAAAGAGCAACCCAAGATCCATATTTTACAATTTACAATATAGGTCATTAATGTACTTGCTTATCATGTATTCCATAATTCACAAAATAATCCAACATGTAGGGGAGAACTACATGATTTTGAGGCCCTCTTCAAAGTATTCATAATGTGGGAAGTACTCATTAATATAGGGGTATTTGGGGTAGCTCAACACCATGTGCCCATTATCCCATTTTTTCCACAACCACTATGAATATGAACAACTAGTGTTTTCTTATTTGACAAGGAGTGACAAACCATGACAAATATCTTAACACACTAAAGAAAAGTCAACATAGGACCTAAAATCATCTAGTGTTTGTATCCAATTTTATTAGGTATTCCATACTAGACACTTGTGTCTAAGTCAGATAGTAGTGTTGATGTAATTGTCCTAGGTTGATATAAGTGTCTATAGCAATAGAGGTATAATTTCTAGAATCAGGTGACTATTCTAGAATCTAGATCTAATATACTTTCTTCTTATTATAAATCCAAATATGTATTAACATTATAGCTAACTAAGTATATTATTTTTATTATCATTGTAATATATACCATAGCTTTACTTTCTATCCTTAGCATTTCAACATAATAAATTCAATATATATTTTATTCGAGTTTCACAAATAATTGGCTTGTTTTAGAGATAGTATACCATCCTTGTTCCCTAGGTTATCTCTTCCCCTTTAACCCTAGAAACCCATTTATACATTTTCGTGTTAAAAATTTAGTGAACCCAAACTTTTATCCATGAAACCATAAATATTGATCTAGGGTTTCCTGATTCTCTATTTTTGATTTAATAAGATTTTACAAGTTAAAAGAAAAGATTTAATTTTATATCAATATGTCTAATATGGATTCTTTTTTAACTCATTTTATGTTGTAAGTTTTAATTGTAGTAATTATCTACTATTATACTACGTTAATCCAAGGTATCATCTAAATAAATAGTTAAATCCATCAATATAATAAGAGGGTTTTAGAGTGAAAATAATACTTAATATCATTTCATAATTCCTTTTGAAATATTATAGAGTTGATATTTAGATGAAAGCATACATTCATACATTATCTCAACATTTTATACCACTTAAATATTATTCAAGAGACAGATACCATCTTGCACCCATTAACCTCCCAAGGATTATATTAGATTATGTGGTCCATCTTATCACTACTCGAAAAGGTAAATATGTTCAACCTAATCCACCACATGTTAATATATAAAAAGTGCCTCTTGAGCCAAAATTTGTGATAAAATCTAAGGGGTATGACCTTTTTGACACTTTAAGCAACACACATGCTAATTTTTCCATCCTTAAACTTCTAAAGCAATATACTATACATAAGTTTATCCTATATGAAGCATTTCATGAAACCCAAGTTTGAGTGATATTTAGATAACTTACTTTAAATATATCCTAAAATATTTAAATAATAAAAAAAAAAAACTAATCTTCTTCGATCCAATATATTTACCATCTAAAAATGCTATTAACTAAGTATTACCTTTTCTCGTACAAGTAACTATGCATAATAAAGGTATTAAAAGGGTGTTTATTGATAATGGATTGGGATTAAACATTTGCATAATTAATTTCCTAACCACTATGGGTATTAACACCAAACTTATACAAAATGTAGTGATACATATCAATAGATTGGATAATTCACATAGCCCTCTGATATGCCAAATAACTTTGGATGTAACATTGTGGTCAATAATGGTTCTAGTAACCTTCTAGGTAATTTCTCAATAAGTAAATTATAATTTACATAAACCTTTGATAGACATAATGGAGGCCATCCCATAGGCTTTACATCAATGTGTAAAATTCATACATGATGGGAACTTATCGATAATGCCTGCCAGTGATGAGCCCTTCTAATTATACAAAATGATACATTTTGATATAGAGGTAATTCATACATTGGTACCATCTATACAATGTATTGATTTTGACAATATCCAAACTTATGAAGTGGGTGAATCAATCACAATGGATCTGTTATCTCTAAATATAGATAAGGCATTAAACACTAAAATGTACAAAGATACACCTCAAGAACAAAAATCAATACCAAAGGAGATAATGATACAAAATATCAAGTACCTATAATATTTTAACTTCCTTTATTGGTAACCATTGATAATCAATATGGCCATGTTTTGGGTTATTATTATAGTGGTGATAATTCAGCCCATGATATGACATATGAGACATTGTGAAAAACCAATTATGATCTAACTTGGCCATATTTCACATGATGATGCATATATAATAAATACACCTATATAAATGATATATAACAAAATAAAGATAATGAAAATAAAATTTGGTATATGAACATGTAAACACTTGTTATTCCATACACCCATCTTGGATTCACACATTAAGTCAACCATACAAGGGTCAAATGTAGTTACATCATTTAAATAATCTAGAAGTATAAGACTCTGTAATAGATTATACATATCATAGTAACCTTGGATATGATTGATACAATAATTTCCATCTAATTTGAAAATAATATGATATGTTTCCCCTCTAACAGACATAGACCAAGCAATAAAATTGTTTCTAAATGATGGTTACCATATTGTAACTATCATTGGATAAATGGAAATCATAGGAGTCACTGTCAAACATTTCAAAACCAAATTTAGAAATGAGTGAGGTTAACATATAAATTTTTCCCAAGAAGAGAAAAAGATAAACCACTTCCAAAGATTCACATGAAAACCACCCTGAAAAGTGACCAAGTCATAAATATCTAATTATTAATACTAATATTTATGGGGTTTATTATCAAAATCTTAATTTTAATAGTAAAAATTAGGATACAATGTGTATTACTACATTCCTTCAACATTTGGGACACAATACAACTAAATTAACATAGTCTCCACTAGTGCTAAAATCTCTTGGGTACATTTACCTACCAAGAGCATCTAGACCATAAGTGGTCCCCATGACCATATGGATATTAGATTGGAATCCACATTTGACATTAAAATTTAGACATCATTAGTTCATTTATTGGAATGAAATAATGCATAATTCAAATGTGTGTTTCACCTTTATTGTGTGGGATATGAAGATTTTCTTTCATCATGATGGATATGACCACCCTTCCCCACCAAATGATTATGGACTACCATTACATAGACACATCAAAGATGCATATATGTGTCACTATAAACAAATAATTAAAATTTATTTAAGTGGTCATATACCCTTTAATGAAGAGGATTCCTCATTTAGTTCTCTCACAAAATTCCAAAATATACCAAAAAAATAAAAATAATAAAAAAATATGTTCAACACTTATATATCCTATTATTTACTTAGCAGACATGTTGGTTCCATGTTGGTAGATGGAATATTAGTATTTCCTTTATACACATGTGTTTCACACATATTTTTAATTTGATTCATGCATGCAAAGATACATGATCTATGCAATTTTATATGTTGGTTTTTCCATCTACTCATGTCACTAGGATGTTGGGGGAATCCACTTCTGTGACCATGATACATCCAAGTTATATCATGATATGGTCACTTTAAATTATCATGTTCAAGATCATATAGGTACTTACACATGAATTTATCCATGTTTATATATTGTATAGTGTACTTGATATGCTTTGTACTTAACATTTTTTGCTAACACATATATCTAGGGACTAGCATGATATATTTATGTTGGATACTTATGTTTTTGTTTATGCACATAATTCAGTGTCTTGCCTTGATATTGAATTTCTTATTTGATAATTTTAATATTATCAATTGGTTTTTGAACCCATGCCTTTGTTTTCCTCTTTGATAATTGAATATGTCATTATTTATTATATGTTGAAATTTGAATATGTCATTTTTTCTTTTGTAGACATTTGACTATGTCATGTGCCTTCAATTTTGTAAAATTTGAACATGACCCTTGTTTGAGGTATCCTTGGACCATTTTCTGTTAGTTTTATTTTTTAGTGCTCTTGTGTGTGTGTGTTTGATTACTTGTTGAGATTGTACTATTACTATCTATATGTTTCCATGATTTACATCATGCATCTTAGGGATTGGTATGATCACATTATTCATTCTTCAATGATATATCTACCTAGACATGTTAATTTTCTATGTTATATGGTACATTCATATTTTACATGGTTATCTTATCTTTTTGAGTTAAAGTAACTACCAATTTCTACTTCTCTTGCCATAAGGGGGAATATCAGCAGTGGCATGCCATGAAAGCATGAATTCCATATCAATTCAAAAATTTAGACTGAATGGGGGAATGTATTAGAAACATATTCTTCACGCTTATTTAGTATGAAACAAACCCATATTATAATGTGGACATGTTTTGGAAACATGTTATCCACATTGGCACTTGCACTAGCTCTCATATTTATATTGTTGTGAGGGCATGTTTTGAAAACATGTTATCCACACTTACACTAGTTTTTAGATTCATATTATGGTGTGCACATGTTTTAGAAACATGTGATCCACACTTACATAATTTTAAACTGGATAAAATTCATAGTTATATGATTCAGATACACATTTATGGTAGAATTGTGTATATTGGTACCATTGTTATACATAGTTTCAACATGATACACATGTACAGTGAATATGTTAATGTGTTCCTATATTGCAAATTTAAATTAGTTTCAGAATCAAAACATTTTTAAGTACTATGATCACCCACCAATTTGGACTTATATGGACTATATTGAGCCAATTTATTATAGCATTTAGTTCACTTTTGGGGTATGGTTGAGGTGATTAAATCACTCAATATTTCTAATTTTATAGTTTTGACTTGATTACATCATCCAGCCTCACCAGATTTATAGTGTGAATTGACTTGGTTCACTTACACTCACCAAGTTATAAGTATGATTGGGTTGTATGGTTGAGCTAGTCTCAACTATCATGTGGAAACTCATATTTTCTCCAAGTTTAGGGGCGTATGTCCTCTAATATCTCTCTCTATATTTTTATATATATGTAATTTTCATATTTATGTTTGTATTAATCTCAATTTTAATGATTCATAATAATACATCTTTCAAATCAATTTTTTTAAAAGAAAAATGGTTGCATCAATACACATGTGTACTCCTAAAACTTGCTCTCTTTCAATTTCAATCATATCAATACTTTCAATTTTAGATTATATGCATTAATTATATATTGTAATATAGTCTTGGTTACAGGTCAATCACAAACAAAGTAATCAATTTGGACTCAAAAAAAGGAAAGGTGTGTTATACAGACCTAGGAACATATTTCTTCTCCTTTAAATCAACAATTTCATTACTAGATTAAAAGGTGGTAAATGTAGACATGATTTATTAATTTTATAAAACTTTAGTCTTATACACTTGTAAAACAGATATCATGGATGCACCTTTAGCTTCTAGACCTTTCCTACTACCAAAAGTCTCACATACACTATCTCTCTATGAATTAGTGCTTATCTCTCAGCCTAACCAATGTTATTCTGATTACCTAGACCTTATATCTTACCGAGAATGCCAAAAAAATGTTTATCTTCCATCTCTACAAGTTCTAGACTTGTACTTATTTTCAAACTATCTAAACATTTACATCCCAGTCAAATACCTACATTGATGCAAGTGTCCTATTCTAATGCAAGTGTCTAGTGCCCTAATGTCATCTAATTTAAAAATGAAATGTATACCTATAGTTGACCTAAGTAATTTAATGTGATAAATTATCTAAAGGGATTGATATAAATATAAAATGAACCTTATTCATTTTTCACCTAAGAAAACACCTAAAAAGACCTAGCACAAACCAAAAAGAATTCAATCAAGCATTCAATTAAGTATATGTTCCCTATTTTATCCTATTTACATATAAATCATATGGAAAACATATCTATAGGTTTTAAGTACTTAAGGAGCATCCAAGATCCATATTTTTCTAAGTTACAAGATAGATCACATTTATACTTGTTTGTCACACATTACATGATTCACACTTAATCAAACATGTAGGGGATAACTACATAAGTTTAAGACCCTCTTAAGAGCATTGTATATGTTTAAAATTATCATTAATAAAGGGGTATTTAGGGAATCTCAACACTATGTGCCCACTAATCCATTTTTCCCATAACCACTATGAAGATGAAGAATTCAAGTTTTCTATTTGACAAGGAGTGATAGTCCATGACCCAGATCTGAATGTACTAGAGTGAAGGTGACATATAACCTAAAATCATATAGGTGGTCACATAAATTTTAAACATGTATTATGTATTAGACACTCATGTCTAAGTTAAACAATAAGATAGATGTAACCATCCTAGGTTGATACAAGTGCCTAAGACTACAAAGTTATAATTTATTGAATCATGAAATTTCTATAGAATCTAGATCCAATATACTTTCCACCTATTATATATTTAGATATGTATTATAAATAGAACTAAATTTTTGTGTCCCAACATACCCCCATTTATTTTTCCAAATAGGAACCTAATTTTTCAAGTAGCCTTTATTTTTTTAGGATCAGTGTAGAAACCTAAGTCTATTTTTTGAAGATTAAATTGACATATTGACACTTTTATTATTAAAAAATATATATATACTTAATATTTTCTCAAGTTCCATCTCTAACCTTATTTTTATTTCACACATGTTTGTCAATTTTTTTTCTAAGAAGATCAGAAATTAGGAATTCTGGTGTTCAGGAATTGTTTGTGTTTGGAGTCTGCCAGATGGTTATGATTTAAAGGCACAGAGTCTGTAACAAGCAGACAAATTATATGCAAAGCCAACATATGTAGGTTAGGTTCTACCTGCTTTGCACACCTATTCTTGTTAATGGCGATATATATCTGATCTCCTGCCCCTAATAAAATATTACACGCTCTCCAATTCACACGAAATTATCCACTGCACTATTTATTTCGTATTATGATTTGACTTGCATACATAACAACATAACGTCTGCTCCACTATCTTAGTTTGACTTTAAATTCGACGGTCACACAATAGAATCTAGTCTTTTAATTTGCATATGGGATTGTTAAGCAATACTATTATTTAAAAACAAAAATTGTTGAAATGGAAAAATAAATATTGTATTCAAACAATATACAACTGGAATATAGGCACATCCGTCTTCAATATTTAGGAATATATATATATATATAGAGGCATATAAGTGGGAAAATTGGCACCAAAAAAATACGTGGAAACAACCGTCAATCTTAAAACTTAGAACCGTCAATCTTTAAATCTATTATTAATCATGGAATTATGTCTCTAATATTTTACAAGATATAGATAAAGTTGGTTTTGAGTCTATCATAATGAACATCAGTCAGCTTATTGAAATTAAAGAAACTAAAATATATGATCATGATAAATGTATTAATTATAAAGATCAAATGAAAAGTATATTTGATAATAAATTCAACCCTATGTATTAAAGAGGGAAATGTAGTGTTATTATGGGATAATAGTCATGAAGACAAAAGAAAGAATGTAAATTTTGGTTCATTTTGGATAGGTCCATTTTTAAAAAGTTTGTACCCATATCAAAACTTATTTAAATTAAAAAAATTATGAAATCTACCATACCTTATTATTAAATGTTGTTATTTTGTGGGGATTAACTTACATATATACTTTTCATTCATTATGATCTGATTGTATTTTGATTTTTTATTACACTTACACATTTGATTGATTATTCTCAAAATTAGTAGTTGGCACCTTTATAAAATGAAAAAAAAATACAACATTTATTTTTTTTACATTTGGTTTAAAATGGTTGAGGTTGTTGACTATGAATATTGTTCATATATATTTTTGAATTGGTCATAAATAAAAAAAATATGTGTGCATACATTTTTTTTTGGGTTTACTTAGGTTTTCAAAAAAAAATATAGTGTCCTATAATCGTGAAACATATAAATTTGAAATGAATTTTATTGTTAATTTTTGATATTATATCATGGTTTCATTCGTAATTAAAATAAGAGGTATCAATTTTGGGGTCAATATATAGATCTAATGTAAATTAACTTATCATGGTATATGAAGCATAACATTTGGAATTGGTATGAAAAAATTCATGTTAGATCTTTTGATATCTATACATCAATGATAAGAAAAATGACCATTTGTATTTTTTCAATTTGAAATATTTTTATGGAACAAAGGTGAAAATATTAAATTATTTTGAACCATTTTGGTAATATTTCAAATCCACTCAAGCCCACACTAATAATTGAGTAATAACACCATACCTTGAACAATATTGATGAAGTTGACAACTAAAATCTATAAAATATTATAATCACATGCATAAGTGTTAACTCTTTAAAGTGACTTTAAATCAAAGGGAAATAAATTCAATGATGAGAACTTAGTAAATGCATTTAAAATTATTTTGAAATCATGAAGATATATTAATTTTGGTGCACTTTTTTGAAGTAATAACTCAAAAATAAGTGGCATCAATTTTGGCATACCTTAAAATCCAATGTGAAGTGATGAAAATATAGAAAGAACGTGTTGATATTTAATAATCTTTCTTCACCAAATAATATTTGTAGGGCACAATTAATGTTAAACATGGTATGAGATGAAAACATTTTCAATAAGCCAACAAATTTTATTTTAAATAATCTCTTTATTTCTCATTTACACAAGCTCAAAAATGATGGAGAATCCATGCACAATTATCTCTAGGAAGCCATTCTTTCCATTATGTTATCCTTCGATAAATTAGAGGTATAATTACAACTTAATTTTTGAAATATGAAAATAGATCAAAACTGGCCAAATCATGGTGCATTTTCTTTAGAAGTATAAATGTGTGGTTGTGTTTTTGTGTTGTGATTCAAGTACAGAGATATGTTTCATTTTTGGTTTACATTAAAATGATATTTACAAGTTTATTTCTAAGCATTTAGTTTAGATAATATATTATGAGGAAAAAAAATTAGTTTATTAATTGAAAGATGCATTTTCAGTTGGATAAGTGCTGGTAAATGACTTGTAAAAAATATATCATTTCCTTTGATGACTATAATGCTATTTATTCCAGTTGAAGGTAGGTTTACAATTATGTCCTCAATTTTTTAATTAATTTTCTTAGTCCAATGAATATTTATTCCCCTTATTTAAATGGTTTATTTTATTCAATATGGAGATGATAATTTTTTTGGGTTAAACTACATTTTTTTAAGAAACTCTTTTCCTGATTGGGATAAACCATTCCTTTTGAGAAATAAATCCAATGTTATTTTTCCAAATCATAGAACAAAATGATTAATAAATTGTATGAATCACATGGAAACAACCATCAATATTAAAACTTAGAACTGTCAATCTTTAAATCTGTTATTAATCATGGAATTATTTGTCTCTAATATTTTACAAGATATAGATAAAGTTGGTTTTGAGTCTATCATAATGAACATCAGTCAGCTTATTGAAATTAAAGAAACTAAAATATATGATCATGATAAATGTATTAATTATAAAGATCAAATGAAAAGTATATTTGATAATAAATTCAACCCTATGTATTAAAGACGGAAATGTAGTGTTATTATGGGATAATAGTCATGAAGACAAAAGAAAGAATGTAAATTTTGGTTCATTTTGGATAGGTCCATTTTTAAAAAGTTTTTACCCATATCAAAACTTATTTAAATAAAAAAAATTATGAAATCTACCATACCTTATTATTAAATGTTGTTATTTTGTGGGGATTAACTTACATATATACTTTTCATACATTATGATCTGATTGTATTTTGATTTTTTATTACACTTACACATTTGATTGATTATTCTCAAAATTAGTAGTTGGCACCTTTATAAAATGAAAAAATACAACATTTATTTTTTTTACATTTGGTTTAAAATGGTTGAGGTTGTTGACTATGAATATTGTTCATATATATTTTTGAATTGGTCATAAATAAATAAAATATGTGTGCATACATTTTTTTTTGGGTTTACTTAGGTTTTCAAAAAAAAATATAGTGTCCTATAATCGTGAAACATATAAATTTGAAATGAATTTTATTGTTAATTTTTGATATTATATCATGGTTTCATTCGTAATTAAAATAAGAGGTATCAATTTTGGGGTCAATATATAGATCTAATGTAAATTAACTTATCATGGTATATGAAGCATAACATTTGGAATTGGTATGAAAAAATTCATGTTAGATCTTTTGATATCTATACATCAATGATAAGAAAAATGACCATTTGTATTTTTTCAATTTGAAATATTTTTATGGAACAAAGGTGAAAATATTAAATTATTTTGAACCATTTTGGTAATATTTCAAATCCACTCAAGCCCACACTAATAAATGAGTAATAACACCATACCTTGAACAATATTGATGAAGTTGACAACTAAAATCTATAAAATATTATAATCACATGCATAAGTGTTAACTCTTTAAAGTGACTTTAAATCAAAGGGAAATAAATTCAATGATGAGAACTTAGTAAATGCATTTAAAATTATTTTGAAATCATGAAGATATATTAATTTTGGTGCACTTTTTTGAAGTAATAACTCAAAAATAAGTGGCATCAATTTTGGCATACCTTAAAATCCAATGTGAAGTGATGAAAATATAGAAAGAACGTGTTGATATTTAATAATCTTTCTTCACCAACTAATATTTGTAGGGCACAATTAATGTTAAACATGGTATGAGATGAAAACATTTTCAATAAGCCAACAAATTTTATTTTAAATAATCTCTTTATTTCTCATTTACACAAGCTCAAAAATGATGGAGAATCCATGCACAATTATCTCTAGGAAGCCATTCTTTCCATTATGTTATCCTTAAATAAATTAGAGGTATAATTACAACTTAATTTTTGAAATATGAAAATAGATCAAAACTGGCCAAATCATGGTGCATTTTCTTTAGAAGTATAAATGTGTGGTTGTGTTTTTGTGTTGTGATTCAAGTACAGAGATATGTTTCATTTTTGGTTTACATTAAAATGATATTTACAAGTTTATTTCTAAGCATTTAGTTTGGAGAATATATTATGAGGAAAAAAAATTAGTTTATTAATTGAAAGATGCATTTTCAGTTGGATAAGTGCTGGTAAATGACTTGTAAAAAATATATCATTTCCTTTGATGACTATAATGCTATTTATTCCAGTTGAAGGTAGGTTTACAATTATGTCCTCAATTTTTTAATTAATTTTCTTAGTCCAATGAATATTTATTCCCCTTATTTAAATGGTTTATTTTATTCAATATGGAGATGATAATTTTTTTGGGTTAAACTACATTTTTTTAAGAAACTCTTTTCCTGATTGGGATAAACCATTCCTTTTGAGAAATAAATCCAATGTTATTTTTCCAAATCATAGAACAAAATGATTAATAAATTGTATGAATCACATGGAAACAACCATCAATCTTAAAACTTAGAACCGTCAATCTTTAAATCTGTTATTAATCATGGAATTATTTGTCTCTAATATTTTACAAGATATAGATAAAGTTGGTTTTGAGTCTATCATAATGAACATCAGTCAGCTTATTGAAATTAAAGAAACTAAAATATATGATCATGATAAATGTATTAATTATAAAGATCAAATGAAAAGTATATTTGATAATAAATTCAACCCTATGTATTAAAGAGGGAAATGTAGTGTTATTATGGGATAATAGTCATGAAGACAAAAGAAAGAATGTAAATTTTGGTTCATTTTGGATAGGTCCATTTTTTAAAAGTTTTTACCCATATCAAAACTTATTTAAATTAAAAAAATTATGAAATCTACCATACCTTATTATTAAATGTTGTTATTTTGTGGGGATTAACTTACATATATACTTTTCATACATTATAATCTGATTGTATTTTGATTTTTTATTACACTTACACATTTGATTGATTATTCTCAAAATTAGTAGTTGGCACCTTTATAAAATGAGAAAATACAACATTTATTTTTTTTACATTTGGTTTAAAATGGTTGAGGTTGTTGACTATGAATATTGTTCATATATATTTTTGAATTGGTCATAAATAAAAAAAATATGTGTGCATACATTTTTTTTTGGGTTTACTTAGGTTTTCAAAAAAAAATATAGTGTCCTATAATCGTGAAACATATAAATTTGAAATGAATTTTATTGTTAATTTTTGATATTATATCATGGTTTCATTCGTAATTAAAATAAGAGGTATCAATTTTGGGGTCAATATATAGATCTAATGTAAATTAACTTATCATGGTATATGAAGCATAACATTTGGAATTGGTATGAAAAAATTCATGTTAGATCTTTTGATATCTATACATCAATGATAAGAAAAATGACCATTTGTATTTTTTCAATTTGAAATATTTTTATGGAGGGATGAACACTTGTTCCCTCTCTTCACGTGTCCTCCCCCTCCTACCATACGCACTTACGACGTCCCTATGCGCTCACTATCCCCTCTCACATATTCATACTCGTTGATTATAGATTTTATATTTTTATAGTTTCTATCACACATTTATTTTTTAACGCTTGACAAATTTATTTATTTATTTATTTAAGTTTGTATACACTTTATTATTATTTGTCAAATTTATTTAGTACATAATTTTTTCTTGTAGATGACTTGAGAAACCACACTTTACTATTATTTATTTTAAGATTGAAAAAATATTATATAAAATAATTTATTTAATAATAAAAATATAAATATAAATTAAAATTAATTTATAAAATTAAAAAATAAATAAATTAAATTTTAATTTTTAATTTTGATTAAAAAATATTAAATTTGAAATTAATATAAAATATTATTTTAATTTTTTTAAATTAAAAATAATGAATAATATCTTACTTAGTACTTTTGATATTAAATTGAAAGAGACAAAGTAGCTACCCATAATACCTTGACACTTATCTAAAGGAGATATCCCAAATAAGTATCTTTCAATTACCTTGACATGTGATTCATACAATTTATTAATCATCTTACCATTCCCTTATCCCTTTATTGCTAACTCTTACCATGTGAGTAGTTTGAGGATGAAATTAGGCATAATTTTCCCCTCGATAAAACCTTATAGTTATGGATCTTAGAGAGTTTTAGATATGGTTGGTCCACATTTGAGACTGATAACCTATGGTGTTGTTCATGAATTTCCAACTATATTATCTTATTTCATGTGATTAAGTTATTTTGGTCCTTAGAAAGAGTGATATATTAGTGATATCATGTGGAAAGCCTTGATAAGGAACCTCTTATTAGTCACTGTGTCTTTTTATCTCTTGGTGGTGAATGGCCTTATATCATTTTTGTAGTGACAAATGCCTAGTTTAGCCACATAGTGGAGAGATTATCATTTGAATTTGGATATTGGTTTTGATTAAGAGAATTTCTTATGGGTGATTAAGTAATTTTGGCACCAAGTAGGTGCAAGAATCAACTCATGTTAGTGTGTTACATTTACCTCTTGAGAATATTTTATCGATACAGGGGATTTAGATCTAGTTTGGATATTCATATCCAAAGGTTATGATCAATAATGATTTTAAGTTTATGACCTCATTTCTTAGAGTATCTACTTATATACCACATTATGTTAGGCAAAAAGTGATTCAAAGGTGAATCGGTTGATGATAAACCTCAAGAGGAATGTGTCTTTATTTCCTCATTACTATGAAGTTATGATATACCTTCCTAATTGTATGACATCTTTAGTTGACTATTATACCCTTGCTAATATTAATTCCTTGATAATAAGGATTTAAATCCCTCTTATATAGAGTTGGACTCTTACAATGGTGACACCATGTTGAGTGTTTTACCGATGATAGTGATAAATTATAAGTATGCTTAGTATGTTTCAAAGTTTTGTTAATGGTTAATTTTAGAGAGTGTATCTCCTCAATCTTGTGAATTCCATTTTATAAATGTATATGTTTTTGGTGTCATACTTATTTTTTCACCTATATGTAGTGCTAGTAATAGTCAAACTAAGTTACCATGGCCTCCTATGTGGTTACCTTGTACATATTTTAAGAGGTAGTGGAACAAGGTTCCCATGCTATCCTATGTGTATTTAACCTATGATCAATTTTGATTATATTTTTATTCCTAGATATCAATAAGGACTTTGAACTATTTATATCTCTAGCAAGATTTTATGTATATGCTAGTTGTTAGAACATATCTTCAACACTATTGGTGTTATTTGAGATACTATAGTGTCAACCATGGAGGTGACCCACTAGTTTTACATGTTATGGAAATGGATTTTTTGATGTGATAGCATGGTGCTAATTTATGCTAGACTAGGTATCATATGGTAATGGGTTAATCCATGTGTCAAGATTTTAAAAACCCTATTTTATTTATCTTACCACACCCTATTAGGAATGGTGAAGTTTAAATGAGTAGTGTAGTTAATGCATAAGTTTTTTCTTGGAAATGATTCCATTGATACATCTTGATAGTTATGATATTTTCATCTTATGATAGTTATCCATGAGTAGTACTAAGACATATATATAGTTCTAAAATTAAATTAATTATGTCATATACTTTTAGTGAGCTATGTTTTAACAAGGATGTTCTCTATGAGCTTTTCTTATTTACAGTAGTTGGGTTATAGGACAGTCAGACATGTGAGCCAATTTAGTTGTCTATGGTATTTTTACATCACTATAATTCCATGTAAAAGAGTTATCATTTTTTATTCTCCTTCATTTTACTTAGTTGATATGTTTGGATGGCACTATTCGATGGATGATGTTATAATATTGATTTTACCATAGGGAGTTAATGGATTGGGTTTATTTGTGTGTATTTCCATTATCAATGCCATCCTACATGTTATTGACATTTTATACTAGAATGACATGTATATATTATGGTGATACTTAGTAACTTTGAGTCCATGCATAAATCTTGGTTATCATCATTATTTTTTATGATAGCATATTCAAAATTTTATTGTTGCATTATTATGGAGCCTTATTATTTTGTGTAGTGGTAGTGGCATTTAATCATCATACATGTTATTTATCTTACCTATGAGAGGTAATAAACTTTAGTATTTTGTGTAATGGTAGTGGCATTGCACCGTCCTACATGTTATTCTCTTAATTTTGAGAGGTAATCAATTATTCTCTTAACTCTGGGAGGTAATAGACATTCCTTCTCCCCTTGGGTAGCTTACAAAGTTACATAGTGCTTGTGATGTACTCTAATCTTGATAATGTATTATCAAGATTATTTTTATTTAATAGATTTATTATATTAGTTACTTTTGGAACCAACCTATTTTCTTGATTTCAATGATTGGTGAATTTTTCAATTGATCAATGATTTTTTTTTTGAATTTTTAGCTACAAAATTTTGGATTAAGTTTTCATTTTGAGATTATTTGGTAGTATTATTATTCTTTGATTGTATCTTAAAATATTGGTTGATTTTGAATTTATTTCATGTTTTTTTATGTTGGTTTCATGTATGTCTTAATGTGAATTTTTTATAATTACATGTATGGGGGAGAAGAATTATCTTGGAATATAGATAGAGGGAAGGAGTGATAGACAAGCTTGTTAGAAAGTATTGAGACCATTATATTTCACACAAGATGTGTTGTTTCATACCAGGAGTTAGATAAATTAATTGATTTCCTAATGATTATTACAAATCATATAGATTACTTATGTTGACCATTTTTGGTTACTATGGAAGAGCAACATCCAAATCTCAAGTTTTCAAGGATCAGTCAAAGATCGATAGAAAAATAGGCCAAAAATGGAAGCTCCATACTTTAGATAATTTATGAATTCTTATATTCTTAACCATTCTTGACTAATGCAATGCACTCCAAGAGCTTGTAGGATTTAAATAGTAAAAAGAATACCATATAAGGGTTTTTCCTCATGATAGATTTAGGAGGCAACAAGTTCAAATTTGATGGGCCCCCAATGATGTCTTGAAGGCTTATTAATTTATCATTTGCATCAGGACTCTAGTCCAATCAAATGGTGTCATGCAATAATTATTCACATTTCATGGTGGCTTGTGCCTCTTTTGAAAGACTTTTAGCACTTAGCCAATTTTGTAAAAGTGGCCCAGATTCATGTGTCAATATCTCGATGGTCTTAAGCCATTTATAAATGCCTTTTGACACTTAGTTAATTTTCATGAAGTTTTTTGGAAAATATCCACATCAACAAGGTAGTCAGTAAGTGGACAAGAGAGATGCTTCCACATGCCACAATCTTGATGAACTAGAGTCCCAAAACCATTTGTATAGTTTAAAGCCTTCTGTGCTAGCAAGTTAGTAGGATGATTCCATGTGGAATAATATTTCTACTTCACTCTCTTAGATATTTTTATACATCCCAAACATAATGTTAGATCCCCAAGCTAGTGGGTGAGAAGGACGGCACCATGTGGTGCAATCTTGTTACTCCACATTCATAGGGTGGTTTTTCCAAGTCCAATAGTGTGTTAAAATAGTAGGTGAAAGAGATGATGCCACATGGTGAAACATCATTTCACCATTATGTAAATACTCAATAGGACTCATCAGTGTCCTAGGGTGATATAATTATCATAATTACCAAATCCTCGACCAACCATCGAATGCCACATCAACCAATTATCAAATATATTCATCTCCTAGATTTGATAAACATGATTTGATGAAGAAAATAGAGATAGGATTGAATGGTATCATGATAAGTGATAGATGCAAAGCAATCCTAGGGATAATATGGTAGGAGATCAGCCAATGGGTGATGGGTATGTGTCTAAGTGGCAGTCTTATTGGCAAGTTTGACCCATTTCATAGTGTGATAAGGGGACTAGTATTATGTTGACATATGTCAATGTTGATGAATGAGCTTCGATCATAATAGTCTTTCAAGATCAATTAATTAAGCAAGTACTCTTCATTATAAAGTGATTTTATTTTCTTCCCCTTGTAAATATGGGATAAAATCCAAAGGGTGAATGTAGTGAGCTTAGTGGATGTTGCATGGATATAATCTAATTTTAGTGAGCTCAAGGTAAGGATAGCTTGAGCTCATATGGAAACATTGTGAGCAACCTAGTTTTATCAAAGAGACCATCTTGAAGTATATGAGCTCAACTTGGTGGTTATGTTGAGCCTAAGCTTAGATGGATGAATATCTTTCCAAATATCACAAGAAGATCTAACAGATCACCAAGTGTCAAAAAAATATGAGTCCCTAGGCAATTGATAAAAAGGGGTAATTTATTCCTTCTTGGAATCAATCCAAATGAGGTGGCATGTTTTCCTTTGGCTCATTTTAAAAAATTATAAAGGAAACTAATTTGGTAGCCCATCCCTCCCATTAAATTTTTAACTCATGAGTATGCTATTTAATTTCATTAATTTGTAGAAACAATATTGGAGAGGCTCAGTGTGTAAATCATAGTGCATCTTAGCTCCATTTGGTAGAGTGATAAGCAGAGATAAATTTGTGCATTATCAATGCACCATCATAATTTCCATTTAGAAGAAGACCTCAACAACCTTAATAAGACTACCACTTTAGTTTTATGCCATTATGAGGATTTATGAGTAATCAAAGGTGGTTTCAAGAAGGTTCAGGATTAGAAGGAGTTTTCAATCATCTTAAGAAGATCATCTCTTCCGTTTATGCCAAAACCAAGGAAAAGATGTCATTTTGAAGTTAAACTTTAATTATGTTTCATTTTTTAGCCTTAATGAGGGCATTGATGATGAGCTTGCATGTGGGTCCCCTCACTAAAGGATCTTTTCACTAAATGTATTGGTTTTTTTGATATAATTAAGACCTCTAGCTAGTTTTGGATTAGCCCTACAAAATTTTAGACTTGTAAAAACCTTAATGAGCAATAAAGAAACTGATTATACTTTGTCATATGTTGGTTATTGTGTAAAATTGATGAATTGTTGATGTAAGATTATGATAATTATAATTCATCCATGATATATGTCTATTTTTTTCACCTTTATGCATCAAACTTGATATTTTGTAGGTTGTAGTTGTGTCTCTTAGATTTTATACAATTCATGGTTGTGATGAATATCATTTAAGCTTACTAAGATAAGTGGTCATCCTTCTATTTATTTTAATAATTTGAATCCTTTATAAAAAAAACTTATTCCAAAGATTCATTGTTGAATTATGAGTCGTGTATGTGTGAGTTCTCTTTGAGTTCATTTTGTGTGTGTCCAATCAAGTTGAGGTAATAAGTTTTGGTGCATCACCCCATAGTTAGTTTTATAAGTATAGGAAGTAGCTATGTCTCTCTTTCTTTCCATTGTCAAGAAGTATTTTAGGTGAGGATCAAGGTGATTCATCAAGGTAACCAAACCTCTATAGAGGTTTACTTCCATTATAGGTCACCTATAACCTTAAATTAATCCCATTATGTCAATTGGGCAAGGAATCATGAAGACCTTTCTCAAGGGTGAAAATAAAATTTGATAACAACTTAGTTACTTTGGTATTTGTATTGCTTTAATCAATTGAGTTTTGTGGATATTGATTAGCATAGCTCAGGCTATCATTATGACTAAGTTGTGTAGTATGACTTGGTATTTTAGTTTTAATCAATATAAAATTATAACATTCTTGGTATTATAGTGATGTGTTTTCATGGTTTTGTATATTTATTCACATGGCATGCTCCCCATGGGATGGCACTAAGTTTTTTAGTATGATTATACACTAAATTAGAACCTTGTGTACTTATTTTTTTGAGATTTTGGTAGCATATTTTTATGTTTTCCTATTTAGTAACTACTTGTGGAGTAGTGGTTTACATTTATCCTCTAGCCTTGTAACCATTTGAGGAGTTAATTATTTATGTATTTATGATAATAGTTGAGATTTCCTCTTGTTAGTTTCCTTTTGTGAATGTGTCAGAGCACACCATGTGGGTTTTATGATACATCAAGGATGATTCTAGATTTTAAGAGGGGGAGATTGTAATACCCCATTTCATCCATAGTAATCTAGATAAGTGTAAATTTTTTGAGGACATCAAGACACCCTAATTGGATTTACCTTGTTTATTATTAAGTAGATTTTTTTTCAAGGTTATCATTGACTACTTGTCAATTTTGCCTTTTATGTATGCTTACCTTCATGTCAAGTTAAGTATTGATATTATACTTCTACTTGGACATTGGTCATATCTCGATATGTAATTGAATGTATCATATTAATTATATTGAGTATATTATAATCAAAAAGTATATCAATTTAGTGAATTTATACCTTAGATATGTCTCATGTTGAAACTATGTATAATAATAGTACCAATCTATAGAATTCTACCATAATTATGAATTTGAATCAAATAATTGTGTTTTGGCCAATATGGATAACTATGTAAGTGTGGAGAATATTATTCCAAAGTACTCCCCCCTATATATGTAGAAATCATAAAATTTATATAAGTACCAATGTGGAGGACATGTTTCTAAAACATGTCCCCGCTATAAACTAGAGATGTTGAATACTGAATAGGTGTGGAGAACATGCTTCCAAAGCATGCCCCCACTAAATATAAGAATTGTGAATGTGTGGAAGCTATGCCTGTATGGAATTCCCCCACTAAATCTAAAAACTAATATAAGTATCAATGTGTTTAATGAGTTTGGATAACATGCCTCCAAAGCATGCCCCCAATAAATCTAGAAACTGATATAAGTACCATATATTGAATGAGTGTGGAGAACATGCTTTTATATCCTGCCACCACTAATATATAAACTATGCCAAGTGTGAAAAACATGCCTCTATGACATTACCCCATTAATATACCCCATTTGAGGTGAGGGAAATATAAGAACTGGTAGTTACCTCACTTCAAAAAGATATAACAACTATATACTTTGTTAATGTAACCATGGAGCATATAAAAGGAAACATATTTAGGTAAATGTATAATTGAAACACATAAAACCAATGTGATCACATGCAAGCCTAATATGCATGATAAATATCATGGAGACATCCAAATCATAATATTACAAGCTCAAAAATCAAACAAACACACAAACAAGAGCACTCAAAAATCAAACAAACACACACACAAGAGCACTAAAAAATAAGTCAAAAGATAATGGTCCAAGGAGACCACATACGAGGGGCATGTTCAAATGTTACACAATAAAAGCATCATGACTTATTCAAATTTCCATAAAAGCAAGTATGACATATTCAAATGTCCATAAAACAAATAATGATGTAAGAAAATGTCCCTGAAAGCATACATAGGCACGAGGGCCAAAATTAGAGTATATTCAAATCTTGAAAAAATTAATACAAGACACTCAAGGAAGTAAATAAAGTAAAGTATAAGAAAATAGCATAAAATGTCATAATGGCCCATGAATATAATGTGTTAGGAAAAAGTGTCAAGTGTATAGCATCTCAACTACCCTGTGTTAGATAAAATCATGGATAATAGGCATGTGTAAGTACATATGTAAGATCAAACATGATAATGTAGAGTGATCATCAAACCATATAACATGTGTGTATCAAGATCAAAGAATCAAATTACCCCAATGCCCATATGACCTTATTATAGATAAAATCCAACATCTGAAATAAGAATGTATCTTTTATCTATGTATACCTATGTCACACTCAAGTAGAAGTATGACATCATCCGTCAATGCAGAAGTAACACATGGATTCTAAGGACCTAATATAACATGTAAGTGTTGAAATTGGTATTAGAATTTTGAATTTTTTTATTATTTTGGTACTTTTATAATTTTTGAATAGAAAAGATCATCCTATGATGCCATCTAATGGATGGCCATCGATATCTCCCCCACTGTAAACCTTATAACCTTAAGTTGGATATTTTAAATTATTTGTATCATGATTAGATAGGTTTAAAAGGTATATATCATGTTCTTCCTCAAATTTTTCATGTGTATTAGAAGATGTAATGTTATTATTTGAAATATGTATTAATTTACTTTCATGAGGAAAGGTAATACCTTATTTATTTGGATCAATTTTTTCTTCCATTTGGTATAGCCAAAGATTTCCTATGTAAATGCATATGGAGATGTGGTAGGCATAAAACAAAACTATTTTTGAATTAATTTAGGACCACAAGTAATTTTTATTGTTGTTCTACCCAAGGAGTCTTTCCAAGTGACCTTATTTTACAAGTCTTGTAGGTTAAAACTAAGATATTGAAAAAAATTATATGGAAATTGGTTTTGATTTGGGTAGGGTCAATATAGTTATTCCTAGAGTAAGAATCATCCACATATAATGTAATCATTAAATCTTATTGATGTGGATGTTTTTTGGGTTGTTTTGAACCTACTTCCTTTAGAGGATCCTCAAATATAATATTCTGGTCATTGATAAGAACTTGGATCTTTTGTTTCAAGGTAAAACATATGCTTGTAAAATGTCTTAGTCCTTGAAGATATTAATAATAAGCATTAGGATCATATCCTTTAGGTAGAGGTTGACTCATATTAACCTCGATAGGAAGATGGATAGATATAAGCTCATACTCTATTAACTATTAAAGTAATGAAGCTGAGGACTCAAGTAAACGTGTAATGCTATGACCCTAACCTATCACATGTATTAGGATAAGAATAGTCAGCTTGTGGCTTACTTATACCTCTTTTATTCTATATCACATTTCTCTATGCATTCATTTGGTTAGTAGGTCTACCTATGGAGTAAACATGGCCTAGATAGACTATATATAGGAGGTAGTAGGTAATTATTTATCATCATATTATGAATTATGCTCTTATTGAAGCTTGTGGAGGTTACCCCCTCAAAGTGGCTTGTTTATTATCATATATTAGGATATATTTACATCATATTTGGATATATTTCTAATATTCTACTTTGTTTTTGAAGTAATTTCATTACAAGTGGTATCAAAGCTGCGATTTGGGCAATCTTGTGGGTGAAACCCTAATTTTTAAATTTGGATATATCTAAAAAATGGTTTCTAATTTCTCTAAAATTTTTTTATTGGAGGTGAGAAATCATTAAATTAATCTTCCGTTAAAATTTTACATCATTTTGATCTATTTTACAAAATTTATCACCATTTTAGGTTTTTTCATAAAATTGCTCTATAGTGTGCAATTCAAAGAATTTATTTGAGTTATTTACATATTTGGAAAAATTATAAAAATTTGGATAGGTTATGTTATTTTTATTTTTTTATTTGAGGCTGTCATAAGTCCAAAATTACTTAGTCAAAGTTGGGTCAAAAGTGTCAATTAGGGTCAACATCGTAAATCCCTTTTATGGTAGGTCCACAAACTCAGGGCCAAGGAAAGGGTGTTACAACTCCAAGTAAAACTCCTAAAAAGGAAGAGATGGAGTTAGAAGGGGGATGTACTAGATCCTTTATACCAGGGTTCTCTAACATAGATCACAAAGTGAGCCAGCTTGACTATAGTGTTTAAGGCATTCAAAGTGAGGTGCAAGGCATACAATCTAATATGAAATCCATACAAGATAGTTTGGTAGATATCATGATGAATTTGAAAAATAATTAGTCAAATAATCCATCTATCACTATTTCACAACCCCACTAGGGTGGTTCTCCCAACTAGTCTACTTCAAATCCAACTACATTGCCATAGAGGAACCTGTTACCAAAGGTGGATATGCATAAATTTGATGGAAAATATCCACTTAATTAGATCAACCAAATGGAGAATTTTTTTGATCTACATCAAATCTCAAGTGCACAAAAGGTTACCATGGCATCCTTGTATCTTTAACCTGATCAATTCATTTGGTATCGATGGTTGTGTGCTCAAAAGAAAAAGATGACTCTCAGTGTCACCTAGTCATTTTTTACAGAGGAGCTACAATTACACTATGGTAATAGTGTGACAGAGAATTACTTTAGCCAACTAGAAAAATTGTGATAGACTAGCTCTATCAAGGATTATATTCATCATTATCAAAACATATCCTTACATTTGGATACAATTTATGAGAAGAACTTGAATGACCTATTTTTGGGTGGACTCAAGGACCACACTCAACATGAGGTATGCATGTTTAATCCACTTAAGATTTTTGATTCTATTATCATGGCACGTAGAGTTGAGGAAAAATTCATAGCCAACAAGAAGTATCCATTCACTCACTTCAAAGATCCTAGCATATTGATACCAATATTTCCTCCACCTACCAGATTAACCCCTTAGCAAATGGAAGAGAAGCATGCAAAAGGATTATGTTTCAGTTGTGATAGTAAGTGGAGCAAAGGACATAGATGTACTGAGAATAATTTATTCTATATTGAGCGATCTAATGAATATGAAGAAGAAGATGATGCCTCCAATGATGATGAGGAAGAGATAGAGGAGGTACTTGAAGATTCCCAACCTACAATCTCTTGTCATGCACTTGTAGGTATTAGCACTCCACAAACTCTTAAGGTGGTGGGTTTTCTCAAGAAATAGAAGGTGACAGTGTTGATTGATTTAGGGAGCACATATAATTTCATCAACCATAAGTTGGCCACTTGATTTAACTATTTCATTACCCAGCACCAGAATGTTAGGTCATGATTGCAGATGGTGGCACAATTAATTGTTCAAGCAAATGCCATAGTATTAAGCTTGATATGGGTGAGTACAATATTTATTCTCCTATGTTTTTTATTCCCATGGGTATCATAGACATTATTTTGGGAGGCCAATGGCTCACAACCTTGGGTACCATTGAGATGAACTTCTAGAAACTATTCATGTGCTTTCATTCTGAAGGTAGGAAAATTGAACTATTTGGATTACAGGCAAAATCTCCATAATTGATTAGTTCACATCAGATGACCAAGATGCTAAAAAATGGGGCATAAGTAATTATTGCATGATTATGTTCCATAGAAGTTCAACCCACATAGGCATCTACACATCCTAATCTACAGATGATTCTTGATGACCACCCATCTATTTTTGGGGCCATGACAAAAGGACTACCACCAAAAAGAGAACATGATCATGCCATTCAAATAATTCCAAGGATTTAACCACCAAATATTAGACCATATAGATATCCATATGCATAGAAGAGTGAAATCAAAAATATTGTCCATGAGATGCTAGAGGTAGGGATATTCAAGCACAACCAAAGTTCGTATTCATCACTAGTGGTTATGGTGCAGAAGAAGGATGAGACATGGAGGATGTGCCCAGATTAAACATAACTCAACAAGTACACCATCAAAGATAAGTTTCCTATTCCATTAATTGATGATTTAATTGATGAGTTTCATGGTGTTAATTATTTTACAAAATTGGATCTTCACTCGGGGTACCATCAAATTAGAATCAAGGATGAAGATGTTCATAAAACTACTTTTAGAATGCATGAGGGCTATTATGAGTTTTTGGTAATGCCCTTTGATCTTACAAATGCACCATCTACTTTTTAGAGATTTATTTTTTAAAGAATTTTTTGTTGGTTTTCTTTGATGACATATTGATTTATAGTCAGACATGGGAAACACATTTACAACATGTGAAATAGGAGTTGATAGTTTTGGAGAAGCATCAACTTTATGTGAAGCCATCCAAATGTGGCTTTGGAGTATATGAGGTAGATTACCTAGGTCACATTATTTACCATGAAGGTGTCAAATTTTATCCCCAAAATATAAAAGCTATGATGGAATGGCCCATGCCAAAAAATCTCAAAAACCTCTGAGGGTTCCTAAGACTAACAGGTTACTACCAAAGATTTATGAAAGGTTATGGAAGCATAGCATCTCCACTCAATACATTGCTAAAGAAGGATGCCTTCCATTGGAATGATGCCTCCACCAAATCATTTGAGAAACTAAAAGTATCTATGTGCACCACTCCTATTTTGGCTACTCTAGACTTCTCAAAGACATTCATTATTGAATGTGATGCTTTTGGATCTAGGTTGGGAGTACTACTAATGTAGGAAGGAAGACCCATTGAATTTGAGAGTAATCAATTAAAAAGTAAGAATATACAAAAACCTATCTATGAGAAAGAAATGATGGCTATTCTTCATGTAGTTAAATAATGGAGGCCTTATCTTATGGGTAGACACTTTAAGGTGAAATTGGATCATGATAGTCTCAAATACTTTTTGGAGAAAAGATTATCATCTAAGGAAAAACAAAAGTGGATAACCAAAATGTTGTCTTATGATTTTTAAATCATCTACAAGAAGGGTAAAGATAATGTAGTAGTAGATGCACTATCTAGATGAGATACATCCACAGAAGCATTACTTTATGCAATGTCCATGTTGCAAGTAGATTGGGTGGATGAAGCCAGGTTAGAATGGGAGCAAGACAAGGATACAGAGGTTCTAATTTAGAATCTCTAGTAAGGTACTTTATCCTATGAAATTTTTTAATGGAAAGGTAATATCCTATGGTATAAGGGTAGGTTATACTTGTGTAAATATTCAAAGCTTAAGCATAAGATTCTTGTGGAGTTTCATGCATCTCTAATTGGGGGACACTCAGAGTTCTTAAAAACTTATCACATAATTAAGAAATAATTATTTTGGGAAGGACTCAAGGGATATGTACAAAATTTTATGGTAGAATGCTTGATATGCCAATAGAATAAAGGTGAGACAGTTAAGACACTGGGTCTGTTACAACCATTAGCAATTCCTAGTCAAAGGTGGGAGGAGGTTTCCATGGATTTCATCATAGAGTTGCATGGTTCTAAAGGTAAGAATGTTATCTTGGTCATTATAGACAGGCATACAAAATATGCCCATTTTTGTGCTCTCTCACACCCATTTTCAGCAAGTACAGTAGTAGTTATTTTTATTGAGGTAGTTCTAAAATTACATTGAACCCCAAAAATAATTGTAAGTGATCATGATCCTATTTTCACTAGTAATTTTTGGACTAAACTATTTTCTTGTTTGGGTACTTAGTTAGCTCATAGCTCATCTTACCACCCCTAATTTGATGGATAAATAGAATTGGTTAACAAATGTTTAGAGGGGTATCTCCATTATTTTGTATTAGATAAATAGGAATGATGGGTTAAATGGCTACCACTTGTAGAATGGTGGTATAACACATCTTTCCATACCTCTTCTAAAATGTCTCCATTTCTAACTCTATATGGTTACC
The DNA here is from genome assembly GCA_037957365.1 of Torreya grandis. Lineage (NCBI taxonomy): Eukaryota > Viridiplantae > Streptophyta > Pinopsida > Cupressales > Taxaceae > Torreya > Torreya grandis. Next base: position 1,430,682 of record JARHVA010003149.1, on the reverse strand, counting down.
ATCCACCTTCCATCACTTCTTCAGTAAAGGTGCAAACCAAGGTTCAAGATGTGGAGGAGCACATTCAACATCAATAAGAGGTTTTGGCTAGTTTACGAGAGAATTTATCCTTGGCACAAAACAAGATGAAGCAACAAGAATATCAACACCATAGTGAGCAAAATTTTGAGGTGTGTGATTGGGTATTTGTACATTTGTAGCCTTACAAGTAGATGTCCTTGAAGCAACAAAAAAAGGACAACAAACTTGCTCTTAATTATTATGGCCCTTATCAGGTTCTATAGAAAATTGGAAGTGTGGCTTACAAGCTCAAGTTACCTCATTCATCTCACATACACCTAGTATTTCATGTTTCCTACTTAAAGAAGGTCATTGGATAGAAATTTTCAGCCCAAACAGAGCTCCTAAAACTAGATGAAGAAGGATGAGTCATTTTGGAACTAGAGAATATCCTCTAAACACATACTAAGAGGTTGAGAACTAGAGAGATTAGGGAATATCTAATCAAGTGGAAGAACTTGAGCAGTGAAGATGTAACTTAGGAAGGTGAAGATTTTCTACAACAACATCCAGAGTTGTTTAATATTGAGGACAATGTTGGTTTAAAGGGGAAGGGCATGCTACGCCCCTAACCGATCACATGTATTAGGATATGAATAGATGACTTGTGGCTTACTTATCCCTCTTTGATGCTATATCACATTTCTCTATGCATTCATTTGGTTAGTAGGTCGGCCTATGGAGTAACCATGGCCTAGATAGATTATATATAGGAGGTAGTGGGTAATTTTTTATCATCATATTGTGAATTCTACTCTTATTGAAGCTTGTGGAGGTTGCCCCCTCGAAGTGGCTTGTCTATTATCATATATTTTGATATATTTCAATCATATTTGGATCTATTTCTACTATTCTACTTTGTTTTTGAAGTAATTTCATTACATGTAAATTGTCTTTTTAGTGCCTTAGACAACATAGTCTGATTAGGTTCTTATACTAGTGTGTCAATTTTGGACTCATATTCAGAGTGTTGTGGTTTAGTATTATTTATTTTTCAAACCATATCATAGTGTTTGAATGAATTGGGATATGTTAGACATGTGTAAAGGATTCTCTCCTGATAAAATTTTAAGCATGCATGTAATGTAAAAGGAATTTCATAAATTTTATGTATCTAAGACCTTATCAATATAATGTTATCATTTAAGTTATTTTGCATAATTTGGATTAAATTGGGTAATGTACAGGACCCACAGTAATATTTATTCTAATTTGGCCAACCAAAGGGCTTTGTGAATTGTAAAACTTTTTTATTTACATTATTATTTTTTGAATAAGATTTAGGCTAACACACATGGTTGTTAGGAATTATATGCTACAAATGTTTAGGTTCGATCCATTATCAATGAGTACTCTTTTGATAAATTTACTTTGTATTGTGACTTGCATGAACAAAGGAAAATTTTAGTCAATAATATATTTGGATGGTAAGGTTATTGTATCAAAGGTAATAAGTTTTTTATAGTTCTTCATATGTTTCATGATATTCATAAAATAATTAATCTCAATATTAGTTGTATCTTGTGTTTCATGAAATGCATCATATAATATATCCTTATAAATAGTATATTTCTTTAGGAGCTCAAGGATTAAAATTTTTGTAGGTATATTACTTATTTGGTTGATAATATCATTTACCTTAGGTTATAGTTATGTGGCATTTAGAAACAAATTTTTAAGAGAGAATAAGTTTTTTTTTTCTTCTTAAAGCCCTCTTATTGTAAACATTAGAATAGGGTGAAGCTTGTACGAATGTAAGTTTTACATCATGTATAGATCTGAATGAGTTAATTAGGCACAAGCTATAATAATTAAGAATCATTATAAGGTATTTTACCATGAAATAATTAACATAACTATCTATGGAAAACATGATTTCAAAATTTAAATAAATTTAGGGATCAATAATAGAAAAATAAAAAAACCCTAAGTGACCTAGGGTTTGATGTTCAAAGATTGGGTTCACCAAATATTCAACCCTAAAATGGAAATCTAAAGTTGTTTGGAGTTAATCTTAGATTAATATTAAATGGTTATATATAAATGAAATGAAATAAGGATGATAATTAGATCTATGGTAGGACAATAGATGCTAAACTTGGCTATAAGCATACACTAAAATTATTATGTTGAGATAGTCTAAAAATGGAAATTAAAACTATGCTAAATATAGAAATGATAAATAAGTGATGTACTTAGCTTGTTTTAATGTTAATATAGTTATGGATATAGAATACGTAGAAATTAGATGGTAATAATATTCTTTAATAGTCATCAATTTCTGGATCTAATGTTTTTGGATCTCTAAACAATAGCATTAGCCTAGGATGATAGTGTTAATATTATTATCTAGGTTTGATGCTATTGTCATATGTGGAATATTTATTGAAATAAGATGTGACCACCTATATGATTCTAGTTTTTTATTTACCTTCACTCTGGTGCATTTATATTTAGGTCATGGATTATCACTCCTTGTGAAATGGTAAAACCCTAGCTTTTCATATTCATTATGACATTGGGAAAAAAGGGTTAGTATACACATGGTGTCTAGATGACATAAGGTCCTCACTATAAATAGGCACTACCTACATATATAATACTTCTAATAGGGCCTCAGACTTATGTACTTCTTCGCTATGTTTTGTCTTGTGTGTGAATCATATAATATGTGTAGATCAAGTACAATAGTGACCTAGATTACAACTTAGAAAATTGGGTTTTTTGTATGATCCTTTAGTACTTCAGACTAGTGGATGTGTTGTACCTATTAATTATATGTAAATAGAAAATATTTGATCAATTAAATGCTTGATAGAGTGATTTTGATAAGTTTCCTTGGTCTGTTTGTTTTTTTTAGGTGTCATAGGTGAGGAAGGAATGAGGGTTAATCTTGTATTTATCAATCCCTTTGGAGTAATAACTCACATTAAAAAATGTAGACTTGCCATTGGGATACATTTTATTTTCAAATTAGATGAATTTATGGCACTAAACACTTATGTCAGGATAAGATAGTAACATCAACCTTACTGTCTGACCTGGATGTTAGTATCCAAGGAGTAGGAGAACATGTATAGGTTGAAAAATTACACAGATGGAATATAAGTAAATTTTAAGAATTTTGGGAAAGATATAAGACTTGGGTCATCAATATTAGACTAGATATACTAAGAGATATAGGCCAAGTGCCATAAAGATATAGTAAATGTAAGATTAAAAAAGTGAGAAAGGTATAGAACTGAGAGGAATAGCTAAGGTCTAAGTTTACCAAGTGTACAAGAATGAGGTGCTATATAATCACAAAATATCATATACATAAATAAATAAAATAACTAGTAAATATATGTGGAATTTAATATTTCAAATGTTGAAAATAGATCCCATTTGATATGGTATTAGCATGTAAGAGTGGATTAGATAGCTATTTATTACACATGCATGATTATTTTATGCTTATTAAATCATATTTATTTATTTTTATTATTTTTACCCCTGTGCATTGTTACCAAAATAAGAGAAAGTGGGATAAAAAGGTGTGTTTTAGGTTTTTATATTAAATAATAATTAAATTTTAAATCAAACTTTAAAACTTGATATTACTCAAGTAGTATACCATACCTACAGGAAGAATCTTGTGTAAATAAAAGGAACACAAATATAAATGGAGGAAACAAAATATATTAACCAAATATTTGTTAAACCCATTTTTAAACTCTCCCACATTCATTTACCAAGTGCACACCATTTTGGAAGGAGAGCTAGTTGACCACAAAACGTGTCATGTTTTGGAAGGAGAACCGGTTCACAAACATGCCATGTTAATAGAAGGAGAGCTAGGTGAATGTTAGATAGGATTTGAGGAAGACTTAAATCTCCAATTGGAATCCTATTTCTACCCAATGCCTTTTCTATACCACCCATCTAGTATAAAAGATATGGTTAAAGGAAATTTAGATTGCAGGTTTATTTCACGGGTAAGTGCCATCCCATTTTGTAAATCCTTGTCTTGTGATTCTTGTCAATAAGCTTATGTAAAGCATATAGAAAAATATTGAGACATTCTGGTATTTTATGGTGATTAATGACTATGTTAAATGATTTTTTTAGTGTTTTATTAGTAATAATATTGTAGATCTATTAATTTATAGGTTTTTAAACCTTACCAGACCATTATTTGTAGTTGTATGTTGTATTTGTGTATTTTGGTTTCATTTATGCATTCCTAGCACTGATATTTTAGTATTACTTAGTATTAAGCAAATTTTTATCTATTAAAGTTTTGAAATTGGTATTAAATGGACTGTGCATCACTTTTTGTTCCTATCATAATGCATTAGAGGCAGAAGGTAGTGTGTAAGATGAGTAATATTTGTGCCATATAGTTGTAGGATGGTTTAATTTATGTGCTTACATCTTATATTTTATTTTATACCAGATGGTTGTGCCATAGTGCCATTATGGTATAGCAAAGAGAAAATGGATGCTCAATGAAACACCATTCAGTTGTGGACAAACAAAATACTACACTTTCATTATAATTTGTTATTTTATATTATATGGTTGTTCTTTTGAGCCATTAAGGCATAGGGGTATATATTTTATTTGGCCAATGGTGGCACCATACTACTATAGGATGTTCAAATTATATTTATTATTATTATTATTATTATTATTATTATTATTATTATTATTATTATTATTATTATTATTATTATTATTATTATTATTATTATTATTATTATTATTATTATTATAATTATTATTATTATTATTATTTATTATTATTATTTTCAATCTTCTTTATGATTTTGGAGTGGGAGATTTCAATTGAATGATGTGAAATGATTTTTTAGCCTTTTTTATGTAAGGAATACCTATGTATTAATTATTTGGCTTTCTTGATTTTTCTATTAGATGGATATGGTGTTCTAATATGTTAAGTTCGGGCCTTGTAGCTCCTTGTATTGGGTGTAGAAGTTTATTGTAATCTTAAACTAGGATATAAGAGTGGAAAGGGGATTTATCACCTAATTTAAAAGAGAATAAAACAAATATATATGACATTTATTTTATGAGTATATTATTATATACAAAATACAATTTATTTATCCAATAGTTGATATAAAAGAGGATACAACTATCAATGAATAAGGTTGTTTTTAATTCTTATTTGCTCATTAAATTGAGCTTGAATTACTTTCTAATTTGAACAAGTTAAAGAGTGTTTTTCATCTTATTGTTGTGTTGAAGGCAAATGAGGAATATTAGTCATTATTCCATAAGATAATGACACATGTAAAATAGTAAACATTTGATAGTTATATTACTATCTATCTACCTTACTTATACAAATGGTTATCATTTATATCCTTCATATTTGTATTATAAATCATCTTGATAGTTTTCAAAACTCAATTCAAATCAAGCTTGAAGATGACAAATAGCTAAATAGAGTTTGTTATAACATTTTAGAGAATAAAATATGTTGAGAAGTTAATGATTTAAAAGGGATGATTTGTTAAGTTTTATGAGGTAGTGTGTATCTAAAAACATTATTTTTATCATGAATAATATGCTAAATTATTTATTTTTTAGGTATTTTATATACCATAATTCATTTTATGAAGTCATGTTTCACCATGCTTGAGTGTATAATATTGTGTTTACATAATATTATTATCTTCTTTATTTTTTTATTTATTTATCAATTATAATAACATCATGATTATTTGATAAATTATGTTATTTCTAGTTAAACACTGACACCTTATCATGCACTTTGAAATGCAAGTGTAGAGTTTGGGTGGTTGAATAGTGCTATGTTTTCTTATGTAGTGATAAACTAGCTTATGTTAATGCCCATTTATTTAAGTGGGTATTGTTATATTTAGATTGAGTTTTATTCAAAAGTGTCTCTTAAACCATTTAAAATTTTAATGAAATTTGTATTATTCTTTGTTAAACTTGAGCAATGAAACCTGAAAAGGATATTCTTGTGTATACTTTTTCTATGTACAATAATGGGAAATATCATCTTGTACTCTTTGTTTTATTTCTTGTGTTTATAATAAGAAAGGTTGACAAATTTTGATAGTTATGTTTAGTATTATAACCTTTTAAATAATATGGTTATAATCACACCTTTATATCCCTTACATGAAAAGCAAATTTATGCTTAAGTTAATAATGATAAGTTATCTCAGTTATAGTCTCATAATTTTTATAATACTATGACTTCATATTTTAAACTCAAGTGTAATATATTTCATACATCAAGATAATAGATATTAATAAAATATTATTTTTACTAAAATATAGCTTAATCAATTCGTGAATTAAATCCTCAAGGTGAAAGGTTATAGTATCTTAGATCCTCTTTGTGTGAACAAACTTTATCAATGATTCTTTCACAGATCTACCTTTTTGTTTCTTAGGAATAATGTTAGGGTTTTGAAGAGGTTTTTAAACCTTTAGTCATAATAATTATTTTTTTAAGCTTACTTTTTTATAAATTTAAGTTTTTCAACTCTTATTTTAGCAAGAACAATCAATAATATTTAGTAACATGATATCTTGATCACCTATTATTTATGGGTGATAGTTGTAGTAATGATGTAATCAAATTACTCATATTATAGATTATTTTAGAAATTAAATTAATGTATTATAATAACCTTTTTATCAAGAGATACTATTTTTTTATAGTGTAAATTTAGATAATTCTCCTTTGAAATAAGTTTTGAATAAAAATCTAGAGTTGATATTCTTTACTACCAAGAATTGGAAGTGGTTATTATGTTACAAAAATTGATTTCCACCATATTAAAAAATATTTATAGATAAAAAGAATTTGTATCTTATGTTTCCATCAGTAATTTATAGGAGACCGAGTTCATCACTTTATTTTTTCCCTATGGATTTGATTTGGAATTGATGTTAAACAAATACCTAGAAGAGGTTATTCTTATAACTAAATGTTGGTTGTGAATTCCACTAGATTTATATTAAGTGAATATATCCCAAAAACACACTTAAAATTTTTGGATCTCATTATTTGGGATCCACTTGAGGAAACCATATCTAAAAACATTTGAGATGATCAATTATAAATAAATAAGAAAAAGACTATCAAAGAAAAGGCTTGCTTAGATATTTTGTAAGATATGCATACTACTCCTTGCATCATCTCAATACCTGTGTCTAGAATACCTATCCCTTATAGCTTAATAATTCTTGAGGAAACTATCACATTACCCCAAACCAACTCAATATTAGATCTCCCCATTACTTGAGAAGAGATAAATATTAGAGAAATCAAAGGATAAGCCACAAAAATCAAAAATAAAAAACCTTGGGGCCCTAAGAGGAAAATATATTTAGCATCCTCCTATTAGGATTTAACTCTAGAAAGAGGATATCCCCACTACCCCTGATCAAATTTGAAAAGGGAAAGTCTCACTACCACCTATTTAGATAAAAACATCCATATTAGAACCCCATCCTTTAGCAAGACTAAAATCCACTATCATATAATCCTCTACTAGATAACATGTACCATCACAAAGGGATCTTCCCACTGTGATAATGCAAATACATAACCCTTTGAACCCCTATTATCTGTAACGTTTAGTTGTAAGGGATTATCCTAAGTACAAAGTACCTACTACAGGGAATATTCAAACAAGTAATTTAAAAGGTCAATGTTCGAAGTCGCATACATCTTCCCTACTAGTGCCTCAAAGGATTGAAAAGCTTAGTCAAGATCCATTGAAGGAGTATTATTCTAGAATCCTCAATCAACTTATCTATACCTCACTTGTCTCTTTTCCACCTATAAATCCCATTAAGCCTCATATTAAAAAGCTAGTGTGGTAACAAGAAAATAATAAATGCACATATCATCAAATAATAGGTATGACATGGAAAGTTATAATTCATTAATGGTGGTGGTCCAGATATTATTAGAATAAGATGATATTTTAATGGAATAGTTAGATCATGACCATATTCATAGTCAAAATACTAGGGTCACATCCACCTGAAGAAGTAACATACTACCTACAATATTAAAATGAGCTATTAAAGAAGATACAACCTTTGATAAAGCTTAATATCAACCCCTCTTAAATCCCCTAAATGTGGATGAGTCTAAGAACACAACTAATCCTCCTTTATTTAATTAGATATATGTAGTTCACATATCTACATGATACCAAACCTAGGGTCATAAGACCCACAATCATGAAAAAGCCAAAGTGATTATTACCAAAGCACTAAATCCTACCAAAAAAATCTTATAATGTTGGCTCCAAAACCTAAAATTCATATTTTAGGGAAATCAAAAAACAATAATGCTTTAGAACTCACATAAATATCCATTTTAAAGTAGCTTCATCAGCTCTTAGTCAAGATGTTTCTATATGAACTTGTTTAAAATTATGCATAGCATTGCAATGATATGATAGAATCCTTGTAGGCCATTGAGATACAAGCTCATGAACCCTATACTTTATCAAATTTCATCACATTAATTTAAAGTCCATTATCCATAACATTCCATGATTTAAAAATACCATCCTTACATCCTGACGATTAGGATCCCACACTATTTATCACTACCCAAATTGATCAAAGTCAAATAAAATGAGTAATGATTGATAATGACAATAGTATAAATATCATCTCTTCTCATGAATTCAAACAATTATAGTTATTTTAAATAGTTGTAGCCCAATCCCTTACCATTTTATGAGCATTAAACTATGCCATCACCCCTACATTTGGAATAATAGTCCTTCACATTCAAGTAGGTGCGCATGTTCTACCTAAACTATTTTATGTAATAGAAAAGGGGTTTCAATACAACATCCTATTAGGTCATCCCTAGATACATGATATGCATTACATACCTTTTGCCTTGCATCAATGTATTAAATTTGAACATGAAGGTAAAATCCATAATATCCTAGCCAATCCCCATCCATTCAAAACTTGTAACCTCACCTTTTGACTGAATGATGTCTTAATTCCATTACCAATCACTACCTCATCATCATCCAATGAGGCATCCTCTAGCATGAAAATCCCTACACCAAGGATCGATAAGGAGTCTATTGATTCCATGTTTTAGTAAATATTAATTGGAGAGTATCAGTTATTAACACTCAATACTCTCCCCACTCCCTAGGAATATGGGCATCCTAACAAACAACACACTTATTATCTAAATTTATGAGGAAATATTCCCTTCATCACACCTTTCCTTTGTACCCATTTAATCTATGGGGTAATAAATCAAACTTATTTATGAATTTCTAACCCAACCCATACTAAATAATTTACCTCAAAATTTTCATTCCTCGATAAACTCCATTTGCAAAAATATACCTACAATGGTGTGCTTGGAATGGTTTCGACATAGGAAACTACAAACAATGTCCACATGAGGTTACATTAGGTGATTTTAGGAAACACCATAAAAATCATGACCTTGGTTTTGGAAAAAATCCCAAAGCTACCCCAAAGGTTAATCTCCTTCCTATCCTTGAAGAGGACCACCATCCTTACCATCCAGTACCCCTTCTTTGATAGATGACATCATATCCATTCCCCCAAATTTTTTTTAGTCAATGATATTACTATAGAACCTCTCATCTATCTCCATGATGGGGAGGTTAAAACCATTCCTATATCCTACCCAAACATGATAGGGTAGGATTTTTCCACCATTCCTACTCTCCAATGTCAAGATGATGAGTTGATCTTAATTCATTTAGGCACAGGGAAATCCCATCTACATAAATCCCTTCCATCTAAAACCTCTAGTCTATTAAATGAGGCTACCATTAACATTAACATAAGATATCATGAGACTCTATGAATAGTTAAGGTCAAAAAATATTTAGATCCCTAAAAGAACCAAGATTTTACTACATTTCTAATAGATCATAGTGAATCATTTGATTAGTCTTATAGTGGCATGCCTAGTATCAACCTTGTTATTGTTATCCATAACATTGTCATATTACCTAATGCCAAACATATAAATCAAAATCTATAAAGAAGCATCCTCACATTGCACTCTTAGTTAAAGAAGATTTACATCATCTCTTATCTGTTAATTTTATCCAACCTATTGACTACCTTTAATGTGTATCTAATATCATCCCTATCATCGAGCCTACAAGGGGACTTTGACTTTGTACTGAATTTCATGACCTTAATCTTTCTTATCCTAAAGATGATTTCCCTTTCCCTAATATTAATGAATTAGTGAATTTAATAGTTGGGCATGAAATGTTTTCACTTATGGATGGTTTTTTTGGATATAATAATATCCTTATCGCACCAAAAGACCAACATAAGACTTCATTTATTACTCCCTAGGGGACCTTATGCTATTGCATTATGCCTTCTAGCCTAAAGAATGTAAGATCCACCTATCAAAGATCCATGCCTTATATATTCCATGATATCATTCATAAAATTATTGAGGATTATGTGGATGATTTCCTTGGTAAATCAAAATTATGAAAAGATCATCTCTTAGTCCTAAAATAAAATTTCACTCGCTTAATCCAATTTCATGTCTGTCTGAATTCTAAGAAATGCATTTTTGGAATTTTGATGGGTATTATTAGGATTTATTATCTCTATTCAAGGGATAAAATTTTACCCTATAAAGATCAAATCCATTTTAAAAATACCACCCCATCTAATCTTAAGCAACTACATAGTTTACAAGGTAAATTGTAGTATATCCATTATTTTATCTCCTAGTTATCTTATTGATGTTAACCATTACATCAACTCATAAGGAAGGATATCCATTTTAATTAATATTTTGGTTTTTAGAAGGCCTTTTATGCTCTTAAGAGATACCTCCTTTCACTACCAGTTCTCACTCCCCCAATGTAAGGACAACTGTTCTTGTATATTTCTACTATGGATCATGCCCTTGGAACCATGCTTTCCTATTGTGATGATCAACATAAAGATCATGTAGTTTACTATATTAATTTAACACTTGTTGAATATGAGACATGTTATTCTCACATAGAGAAGTTAAGCCTGGCTCTGGTCTTTGTACCCTTCTACTATAGTAGAAATCCTAATATAACACAACATTTGATAAGATAAATATAAAATCCTAAATATAAATAAGCATCCATGATAAACATAATCCATCAATATCCATAATCCATAAATAGAATCCATAAGAACATCATAACTTATAAACACAAATCATATATATAAATAATCAAAGTGTACATCATGAATATACATATACATGTTTGTGGCTCTCTAGCCAATATAATGAATAAATGCATCAATAAATGAGATATTGTGTAAAATATATCCTACTTAGAGGGATACTCTCTAGGTTTATACCACCATCTCCTCTCCCATCCCCTCTCCCATCTCCTCCACTATATCTATCTCTCCTTTGGGATACATTCCCCATACCCACCAACCTTGTATTAGTGTCTCTAAAAGACATACCCTGTACAGCTAGATGGATACTCTCTAGGGTTCTACCACCATCTCCTCTCCCATCCCCTCCCCCATCTCCTCCACTATATCTATCTCTCCTTTGGGATACATTCCCCATACCCACCAACCTTTTATGAATGTCTCTAAAAGACATACCCTATACAGCTAAATGGGAAGCATAGCATGACATATATGGATGAAGATCAAGTATGATCTACTCATAGTATCACATCTATACCTCCATCTCCTTATATCTATCAATGCTCACTATGCATGCCTATATTATGGTAGGCCCTATGACCCCTCCAAATATCTACATTGATGCATCTCCCTCACCCCTCCTAAATCTATCTCTCTACTTGGTATCGATCCCAAGCCTCCATTTCTAGGTTGTGACTTAGTTTTAATGAGTAAAAATCCATCCATAAGGTATCCAATCTATTTTTTAAGGTATCTTAGTCAATATACTTCATGTGAAGCACCCATATGTTATGGCCACCTGTACCTATAGGAAAATACACTAAACCCTCAATGTATCCCTCTCCATGATAACCTTTGAAATGTTAATCTTCTCTTCCTTTATTTCCTCCTCTCCCCCATCCTATCCCCTCTCTCACTCATCTCTCATCTCCTCCTCTCCTCCTCCATCCCCCTCAATATCCTCCATCTCCTCATCCCCTCCCTCTTGGCATGGATGCACCACCCTATCCTACCTCTATACCCACTATCTTGCCCACCATGTTATAAATGCTTGAGTGCGCCTCACATCCTCCACATCATCTACCACTAGATCTTCTTCCTAATCCAAAATGTCCCAATAGTAACATCCTAACACTCCAACAAGGTGACCAACAAGACCATATACATATGAATTCATCTATGTACCACACTCTTCTTAGGCCTATGGCCTCTAGATATGCCTAGTTGTTATCGTCAAGTTAGTCTCGTAATAATTCTAGTAAAGGTAACACTCAATCCTGCATCCATAGTAGATTCTGTGCCTATCACCATCATCTCCTATAAGCCTAAATTCTACTAAAAAGTCAACTTAACCTAGCCTTAGATCCTATTTTATCCTTTCATCTTTTTGTGTGTATCAACACTGATCATTTATGGATCAATGCCATTCTATCTAGATAGGTGTAGTTTTGGTGAAATGATGTCATTTACCAATGAATCATCACCAATTCATGGTAATCAAAACTAATTATATGGTACCATCCTACCCTAGTTTAAACTACTATCCTAAATCCAAAAATCCAAAAAACTTAAAACAATTTTAAAAAGTCAATAAAAAATAGGACCTACATCATCCTACAATCATCGTTGTTGCCTCAATCTATTATCACTAGCCTCCATACCATCTTGTGTCACACTTTTCATTTTATCTCTCAAAGCATCATTTCATTTTTCACAAATATTAAATGATCCCTTTCCCATGTTAGATTTACTTATATACTTAACTTTAGATTGGCGTCAATCTGTTTTAGATCAACATTAATTTGGTAGATCGATGTCGATTCATTTTAATTTTGGTGTTGATTCACCCATTTTTTTCACTACTTAAAATTTACATGTATCTAGTCCCACTCATTAGCTTCATCCTGGTACCTTACCACATTTACCCTATTATTTACCTATACCATTTTAGTTTTGTGGATTTTGACCCCCTGTTGGTCCCACAACCTATGTAAGGCATGTATTATTTTGTGTATCTCCAATTAGTGGGTCCCAAGAGTGTATTTTATCTTGAGAACAACTATTTATTTGTAGTACACACACCGTATAACATATCAGATGCTTTGGTTAGGCAAGAACTATCACTTGTCCTCTTGCTTAACTTTCATTTAAGCCCACATATTCATAATTGTGGCATTTTATTATGGGATTTACCTTAGGGCATATTTGCATATATTATCTTACATCCTATTAGTTCAAAACATATACTTCATGTTATGCATATACTTTTATTAGATATCATTTATTATCTACCCCATCCCATCCACTATTTTATTTTTCAAACCCATCACCTACTCATTATCCCATGTCGACTCCAAGTTTGAGGGGGATACCTCCTCACATGAACCTGGGGCATTGAACCTCTCCTAGTTTTTGTCTTATGGCACGTATTCCATACCACTTCACAAAAGGGGTAAATATAAACACTATAATTTTATATAATATATATGATTTATTAGGTGTTGTAAGCTGGTATTTTTATTTGATATATTAAACAATCCCTGTCCTAAGGTTTAGTATGTTTACCATTGATAACTCAGTAATTTGATTTTACTATTACCTTTCTACCCTCCATAACCACCTAAATCCATTAAAAACATAGGGAATCTACCCCTTAACCACTTTACCCCCATATAAATTTGTTACCAATAACCTCACAGTCACCAAAGAGTAATTTTACCCATGGTTAGAACAAACCTACCAATTTGGGTGAATTGGCATCAATTCTTTCATGATCACTACCGATTCTCTAGATTGGCATTGATCCGTAAGTACCTAGTTAACCTTTGGATCTTAGACATAGAAAATATTAACCTCAAAGTGTTGTTAATATTCTTGAGAATTAATAAATCCCTTAACATCACTCTACCAAAATTTTACTATATTTAATCTACATCTATTTGTCATAAACCTAAAGGACTACCTGCATTCATGAGGAAGATTTCATTTTATTACAACTAGGTTCAAGGTGAGTATCATGTTAATTTTATATAAATATTTTTATTTTTATCTACTTATATCATTTTTAGAATACCATCTATATCCCTTGGTATCTTTTTATCAACCTCTATTATCCCATTTAATCTCTATTTTAATTAGCATAGTTACAGGGAGAATCAACATCAATTCATTCTAAATCATCACCAATTATAATAAGATTGACATCAATCTAATGTGTTTGGTTTTAAAAACCCAAGACCTTTATCTAATACCCTTATCTTTAATCCTTACTAATTTTCTATCATTTTAAATATGGCCCTATTATGTAGATGACTCTACCAGGCATAGTGCATGATGTAATCAATATCACTGATCTCCTTGTAGTATCTTAATCCCTATTTATTGATTAGAGTGACATAGATTTCAAGCTATATCTCTATGCTATTATTTATTCTCTCTTTTGAAGCAACTGCTAACCATCTTGATGTCATACAAGAGGATGTAAATGCTTCTACAACTTATTGGGATGAATATTTTGCTTATATTGATATCTTAAATGAGGATTGAATATTAATCATTATTGTTGTCATATCTTTATCTATTGTAATATCAATGTTGTTTATCCACTTAATTTTTTAAATAAGTGAGTTGACATCCACTCGAGGAAGTTCACAACTTCCTCGGATTGGTTCTTAACTAGGTAGATCACCCATTTATCTATTAATCTATTTTTTTGTCCAAGTTGAAAAAATGTGTGTAGGTTATTCTTCCCAACCAAAAATAAGCTCCCTTAGTCATTGGATTTAAGTGGTGCATAACCCTTTCCTAATATCCAAGTATTTATCATAAACCCTAATTTTTCATTGAGTTTTAGTAAAGTAATTTAATTAAAATAAAAAACAAAAAACTACTATAACACTATAAAATAGATTTTGACATGTAAGTATGAAGAGAGAGGTGAGTTGGTGCAATCAATGTGGGAATTTTTTAAGTGGATCAGCCCTATAGGAGCATGTTCACCATTTTAGGCCATTAAAACACAAAATTAATGTCAAGTAAGCCCTTTTATTCCACTTTTATGCCCAAATCTCATTGAAGACCATCATCATAACATCATTAGTGCATTTAAGAAGACCTAATGGCCTCACTCTTCCCTTATTTCACTCTTGAATAGGCTATATTTATGTTGTAATAGTTAAATTTATATAATTTAGTAGTTTTTTTTCTTCTCATTTATTATAAATTAGGTTGAAAATGCCTCACTTTGTATCCCTCCTCTTGGGTATGACATTAATATACTCATTTGAGGACTTGTAATGCTAGCTCAGGCTTTAAACTATTAATTAAACACCAAATTTTCCTTTCTTTCCTTGATATCTCACTGTGTACTCTAGAATTTCAATTGCATTATGTGGTTCCTAGTATCTTTTGCTTAGTTTTAGGTTAATTTTAAGTGCTCATTAGTATTTTTTACCTCATTTATAAGGAAATTATAGATAATACAACCCTCAAGAAAACTAGTTTTTTAATTATACCTCTGCTATAGAAGGTCTATTAGAGTGTGTAACTGAAATCAATAATTTATAAGTTGTTCTTGTTTTGTTAGAGTGAGTGGAGGAGATATTTAAGCTTGGTAAATCACCTTATTTTTAGTTTTCAACCTCTTCTCTCTTTTCATGACAAAAACATAGTTATAGATTAGATTAAGCCTTGTTAGTATAGGTTATAAGGTTGCATCCTGATCTTAAATTAGGTGTATCATGCTTTGAGAAGGAGTTAACCTTCTCGAGAGATTAAATCCTTCTATAGGTCACTAATAACCTAGGAGTGTTTCCATTATGTCACTTGAAATAGGTCTCAGGACTTGGTAGGGTGTACTTCAAGCTAACAATAACTACCATGAGCCTTTTCTTATTTATCAAGTAAATAAACTCCCATTTTAGAGTCCTCATATAAGATCTCATTAATTATATTATACTCAATGATCATATAATACATTTTAGGCTCCCATTCTATTCTGATTGGTTGGGAAAATCATACCATGGTAGCCATGTGTGGCTGAAATTAGTCACCATGTAACTATTTAATGCTCTTGACCAGTCTTGGATGAACAATATGGCATAAGCATCTAGGATATACACCACTTAGATATTAATGAATTTTTGGATCGATGGATTTGAGGCTAGTTTCATGTGTATGTGGTTCAGCTAGCCCACCATCTTTACCTCTATTTTATCTAATTGGATAACTTTTTGGTTTGAATTTGAAGGTGTAAGGCATAATTAATAGTAGATAACATATGGCATGATGTTATTGGAATAACCTAAATCAACCAAGTAATTATATAAGTTTTTGTACAAATATTTTAACTATCAATATAAATGGAGTCTTAGTCCTCATGTGCATCAAAAATATTAACATATTCTTTCCTCTTATTAGCATAAAATTATTTCAAAATCAGTTATCTATGATTATAAATTTTAAGAAAATCAGACATAGTTATATTAGCCTTTGTTTTATTAAGATCCATAATAATATCATAATTAAGTTTGGCCTTCTCTGGTTAATTTTTATTTGGGGTAAATGCAACATAATTCTTGGGCTGATAAGAAGTGGGAGGTCCTTTAGGTGGAGGATTATTACCTAAATTTACATCAAGTGAAACCTGAGTATTGTTTAGAGGAGTAGAGGTGGTCAATGGGTTGGTTTATTTACTCCTAAATTGGTAATTATTTCCTCTCTAAAACTACCTAAATGCATAAACCTCATATAGATTCTTTTCTGGTTCATTTTCATCTTCAAATGAAAATTCATAAGTTTTTAATATTAAAGTTATATCGATGTTCCCTCCATCTTGGTTTTGAATTTCATTATGAGTAGACACAATTTTCATATTATCCATTTCTTATTGGAAGATGTTTCTACATGGTGTATTGTATTATGAACTTGAAACCAAGTGTTCAAGGCTAAATCTATGATGTTCATAGAATGAGAAGCATGATTGTTGTTTTGGTTTCCACTATCAAGATGGTTTGGCAAGATTATGTTATTAGGATTAGAATTACATTAACTATGGGGTCTCTTGAAATTAAAATTACTACCCTAAGGTACATTATTAGAATTTTGATTCATATTATTAGGTCCCCATATATGTATATTAACTATGTCATTTGATAATATTTAGACCATCTATTTTAAATTACCTTCTTTAAGGTTTATGCCAAAATTTATTGGTTTGAAGGCTACTGCAATGGGTTGTCCACATGTGCATTAACATTTAGAAATGTTGGGGTAGTATGTTATGTCTAATTTAGAGTATTATTGGTAGCATCTTGATTGCTAAAGAATGAGGGGACTATTAGTGGATGGCTACTAGAAGCAACATAACCACTAGTACTAGAAAAAATGACTGCATTATTATAGGCAATTGGGATAATCTAATTACTAGAAGCCTACATGAAATCATGGTTTAGAGGTACATATGGTGCACCAATAGGCATCTAGTTCATTAGAGTTAGTGTATACATTGAGACAGGGGTACCATACATAACACCTAAGATGGGATTCATGATTGGGGTGTTTTTCATGATAGCCTAGTTAAGCATGGACACCTTATTATACATACATGGTTATCCTAAGTATGGTAAGGCTCTTGAAATAAATCCTTGTGAGACCATTTAGTGCTTTATATTCATTGATTCATTATAAGCTAGAGATATGGATGTTAATGCATCTAGGGTTATTCTAAGGAACATTAATGTTGAAGGATCATGGTCCCTCAATTATGTTTAGATGGTTGGGCCCTCTACTAGTTTATAGGGGTATTTTAATCTTTGGTATAAATTATGAAGCTGAGCATTGAACATGCTCATAGGCTCATTTTGTTCTCTTTTGGTAGTTGTGAAATGATGGTAAAGTATCGTAGGTTCAATATAGAGCCTAAAATGATTCACAAACACTATCTCTAAATTAGATTAGGAAGTTATTAGCTCATGGGATAACTAAATATACAAAGCATATATGACTTCCCATAAGGAACAGGGAAAAAATATACAAGAAAGTCATCAAATTAGAATTACATTTTTTTGGGTGCATCCTTAAATGCTTGAATATGTTCTTCAGCCATTTGGATTCTTCCTATTATGAATTTAGGATACAATTTGTCTAGTTTATTAGGTAGGTCATGGGATATGCCTAGAATGTTCACAGTATAATAAAATCATTACCCAAGCCATGTTATGGGGTTGTCCATTGGGATATACTAGGGGGAAATGTATGGATTAACTAAAGGAATGAATTTAGTTTTAGGTGAGTTACCTATCAATTAGGCATGTTTATCTCTCCTTTTATCCTTATCAACTCTTGGCTTCCTATTTGATTTTTTATGTGTAAAATATATAATCGATCCCAATAGACTTGGATCTTGTATTTATTCTATATTTATGACCTTAAGGGATGGTTATCTCAATGGAAAAAAACATTTCTATAAATCCTTAGTTTGAGCTTTGGCTAAGAACAAAACTTATTATTCACTAGCCCTCCTTCTATCTCTAGTAAATGTTGATGCCTCACTTGACATGAGCCAATAATTAGGTGAAGGGGTTGTTAATACCTACCTCTCCTAAAATGATGGAGATTCCATAAGTAAAATGCCTCCCTAAGGTTTAAATGTACTAGGTATTTATATATTGGTCTTCACTAAGTTGGTTGATGCAGACTATTCCATATAAGGGGCTTATTTTAACAAATTAAGATGCAATTATCTATATTTAAGGCATTTATTGAGATACCGTGCACCTATTGAGAGACTATGCACTTTCCTTGATATATAAATCCATGATTCATCATCTAATATAAATTAAACTCCTTAAGATATGATTCAATTAAAATATTTGATTTATTTAACAATTTATCATGTTTATGGATGAAAAAATGCTACACTAGTGATAAACATAATGTAAAACATTAATCAAGATAAACATTTAACTTAATATTGATTTTTTTATTCCTAGAATAAATTGATTATAAAGAAGTGCAAAATAATAGGGATATGTAGATGATATTTTTTTATTATGTAGCACCTTAGTATTATACACTTAGAAAACTTAGACCTTGGCTATTCTTCTTAATTGTACACATGCCTTGCATCCATATGCCTCATATCTACTATATCTTATTCCCTTTGGCCTATCACTTAGTTTTATCAACCTTATATCAATTACATAGACATCTTATCTTGCCTAAAATGCTTAAAATTTATTTATATTACACCTATACAAGTTTTGAGTTTATACCTACTCTCCTACTCCCTAGAAACCAACATCTAGGACATATAGTATCATTGATGTTATTATCCTACCCCAACACAAGTATCTAATTCCATAAAATCATCCAATTTTATAATGAAACATATTACAATGGTTAGCTTAAGTGATTTAATTTGAATAATCTCATGATAGGGTTAGTATAAATACAATATCAACCTTCATTCATTTCTCATCTAGGGAACACCTAGTGATCAAACCAAAAGAGTACTCAAAAAATACTCAAGATACCAAAATATTTCATATTCTAACCTATTCTAATATTAGTCAAAGGAAAAACCCAACTATAATTCTAAACTACTAAAAGATCAGTCATAAGGTCATATTTACCAAGTTATAAGTGAGATCACAATTGTACTTGCTTTACACACATTGCATGACTCACACACAAACCAATATGTAGGGGAAAACTACATGAGTCTGAGGCCATCTTATAGATTATTGGATATGTAGGCAATATCCTTTGATAGTAAGGTCATTGTGGGTCATCTCAACACCATGTTATCACTAACCCATTTTTTCCCAAGGTCACATTGAAGATGGAAAACTAGGGTTTTGACATTTCACCAGGAGTGACATTCAATGTCCTAGATCTAAATGCACCAAAGTAAAGGTGAATCCAAACTCAAAGGCATATAAGTGGTCACATCCTATTTTAGTAGATATTTAATACTAGATACTAGTATCAAACCTAAATAGTAGTGTCAACATAACCATCCCAAGTTGATACAACTATTAAGAGAGGTAGAGACACTAGATCCATAATCTAATGATTTTTTTAGAATATATGTCCAACTTAATTTCTACCTATACTAGATCCATATTTTTATTAGCATAAAAACTAGATATGTACTCTCTTTTATGTCATTTATATATCTAGCATAGTTTTACTTCCATTAATAGCTTATCTTAGTTAATAAATTCAACATATGGTACATCTATGTTTAGCACATAAATTGGCCTATTATAGATCTTATACTCATGCTTGTGCCCTATAATTTATATATCCTTAACCCTATATACCCAAGTAAGTATTCCATAATCTAAATTAGGGTTAAAATTTTGGTGAAACCTATCTTTGAACATAAAACCCTATGCCACTTAGGGTTTTTTCATTTTTCTTACTATACTAGATTTCAAATTTTAAACTTTTTATTTATGAAGTAATGAAAAATGTTAGTGAAAAAAATTGATTTCAAATGGAGTATCAATAAAAATTTATTACTCATCTCAATATTAAAAAGGGCTTAATAGATGCATTTTTGTATGTTACAAGAGATGAAATAAATAAACAAGATAAAACCAAGTTTGCCTCACCTAGTAATGGTGAATCTTTATAAGGTACTATAACTCAACCCACACTTATCAATACACCTACATATAATGGGGGAATGTATTAGGTGTTTAAACATTTGTTCTCTGAAACTACTATTGATGCATCTATTATGAACTTACCTATTGTTTCAATATAAAGATTAGTTTTAATTCCTATTACAACTCAAAATATGTTTCCCTCCTATGTGGTGACTACTCAAATTGCTAATCAAAATCCCATTGGGCCTATAGTTAAATCACTCCTTCAAGTCATGAAAACCTTGCAGAATAAGGCTACAAAAATTGAACAAAAGGCTTAAAAGTATTCACATGCTATAGATTCACAAGATGTGTTGCATAATCCTCTTGCACTTGAGATCTCTTTGCACCCTTTGACAACTAAATTTATTTCACCTAAGTTCATATTTTATGATGGAAAATATGACCTTGAACAACATATTTAAAACTTCTACGTGGCATGCCATGATTATGCTTCAAATGATAAAATTTTGACAAAATTATTTCCAAATAGCATCAATGACTATACTTTAAGGTGGTTTTATGACTTACCTCTCGAATCTGTGAAAGCATTTAAACCTCTTGAAGATCAGTTTTTGTCACACTTTTATATTAACATTAATAAAAAGGTTTCCTATGATCAAATTACAAAGATAAAACAAGGAACCAATTAACCAATCAATAAATATGTCTTGAGATATAAGACAATGCTAGCCAAAATCACCAATCCTATGGTATACAAAGAGTTACAAGATATTTTCAAGCAAAGTTTTCTTGCTCCTTTACATGAGTTCATTATTTTCAAAAAGTTTCAATATTTCAATGGCTTATTCCATGTTGTAAATGACCATGAAATGAATCTTATGTTATTGAATAAGCTCAAGTATGTAACAAACACACTAGCTACATCCAAATCTAGTACAAAATTTACACTCAAACCAAGTTATAAGGTAAAACCTCTTGAGCCTAAAAAGGAAGCAACCACCTTGATTAACACAATTTCACAATAGCCTAATTAACTTGTCCTATCTAATTAACCAAGGAGATAATTTAAACATTTACCTGAGCCTCCTACTTCATTACACATGTGGTTTTTAGAGTGTCATCTTATATCTCCCCCTCCTCCTATAGAGGTTGATGTAAATAGACCTCTACCTAAAATATATGATGCAAATGCTTATTGTGACTATCACCAATGCTGTGGTCATTATACAAACACATGTGTTTCCTTTAAGCATAATATACAAGACCTCATAGATGACCAACAAGTTACATTTGATGATCCTCTAAGGAATTAATTTCACAACCTAGTGATCACCATAAATAAAAAATATTTAACAATATTTTATAAAACCATTCCAAGAAGAAACCAAAATTTAAAATGGTATATAATGCACATAATCCTCTATAATATTATAAATACCCACTAGATGAGGTCATTTTTATTTACACAATAAATATACCTCATATGGTTTAGAGACCTTATATTTCCTTTAATGACAATGAATTAAGGATGATGACTTTGATCTTTAGTTTTTATTCATTCGAGCATATCTTGATAAACACCCCATACACAGTGTTATCATTGATAATGGTGAAATAAAAAATGTTTGGACCATGGCATTACTTATGCATTTGGGTTATACTTATCATGATTTACACTTATCTAGTAAATCAGTTAGAGTATTCAATGGGACCTCATAAAAGGTTCTTGGTAATATTGATTTACCTTTACAAGTTGATCCCACACATGTGGTTACTAATTCCTTAGTTATACCTTATACATATGTCTTTTAAATGTTTTTGGGATGACCTTGGATACACACTCTTCGAATAATACCTTCTACAGTGAATGGGTGTGTTAAGTACATTCATGCCAATTGGGTAATTTTAATTTTGGTATTCCATATGAACATCCTCTTAAACAAGTGGACTTTATACCCAGGGAATTAATGATCAATCTTGTTAAGGATAATCCATTAAAAAAGGGTAATTAACAATAAATCCCCTTTACTAGGTGGAAAATACTTGAAAAAGACCCTTACATTAGAGAAAGATGGTGGGTTCCATCGAATCCTTATACTCTACGCACCATATTCAGATATCAAAAGCACCTAAACATGTTATTACTATTATTATTCTAAATAAACCACATAGTACATAGAGATGGGTTCCAAGAACACCTATTATTTATATTGGTACTTCATGACCATAGATTCCTATTATACATACATCAAGAATCATAGATCTTACAATGATAGATATTTCAAATATTCATGTTCTTTGTTAATACCACATGTTTCTTGCACCAAGTTACAAGTGTATAGATACATGTGATCATCCTTTGGATGAGATCATAGGATAATTTTTTCTCTTCCAAAAATACAAAAAAATAAAATAAAAAACATTCAAAAATACAAAAATATGTTTTGGGACCTACATGTTTCATTGGATCCTTGATATATATGTGTTAGTTCTATGTTCAGGACTAGTATATCATGTACTCCTACATAAACATATACATGCATACACATATACATGATATAATTATGGGTGTTGGGCTTTCCATCTACTCACATCACCTTGATGCTGGGGCAATCCATGTTTTGTGATCTTGATAAACAATTTATATGATTCAATGATCATTCGACATTATCATGTTTTAGCTTACATATGTACTTATAAATTCCTTATCCATGATAATATATTTCACATGGTACTTGATATGATAGGTACTTGATGTTTTTTGCTAACACATTTAATCCATGGGCCACTATGACATGTTTATTTTGGTTTCTTATACTTTTCCTTTGTACACTTCCTTGAGTGTTTTTCTTTTCTATTGCCTTGATTTTTCAAGCATTTGAATATGTTTCATTGTATGCATCCCCTATGCCTATGTTTGTCTTCTTGGACATTTGAATATGTCATTGATTATTGTATGGAAATTTCAATATGTCATTCTTTATTTTCATATACATTTGAATAATTCATGTCCATTTGATTTTTTCATATTTGAACATGCCCCTTGTTTATGGTCTTTTTGGACCATTAATTTTGAATTTATTTTGAGTGATATTGTATGCATGATCTTTTGTATGTTAAGATTGTACTATTACTATCTAGACATTTCCATGATATTTATCATGCATCTTAGGACTACATGTGATCACATTGGTTCTATGCACTTTAATGATACATTTGCAAAAGCATATTCCTTCTATATGCTACATCGTTATATTCACATATTTTACAATTGTCTTACCATTTTAAGGTGAGGTAACTTCTAGGTACTCTTTTTACCTCAACTCAAAAGGGGGTATATTAGTGAGGCCATGCTTGAGAAATGTGTTTTCAAAATTTACATAGTTTATAGATTCAATGGGGGAATGTCATATGGGAATGGATTCCAAACATTCAAATTTTCCAAATTATAGTGGGAACATGCTTTAAAAGCATGTTATTCACATTCATTTATTATTTATTACTTATAACGGTTTAAAAATTTAGTGGGGGCTTGTCATAAAGATATGGATTCCACACATTCATAGTTTTTATATTTAGTGGGGGCATGTTTTCAGAGTATGTTCTCCATATTCATTCAATATGGTACTTATATCGATTTACAAATTCAATGGGGGTATGTTTTGGAAGCATGTTCTCCACACCTACTCAGTATTCAAAATCTCTAGTTTACAATGGGGGCATGTTTTGTAAAAATGTCCCCAACATTGGTACTTATTTTAGCTACATATTTATCCATTTATAGTGGGTGCATGCTTTGGAATCATGTCTTTCACACTTACACAATTATCCAAATTGGCCAAAACACATAGTTATATGATTCAGATTCATTGTTATGATAGAATTCTATACATGGTACCATTTTTTGGCATAATTTTAGAATAATACATATCTAAGGTACAAATGATATGAAATATTTTCCCAATATTACAAAATCCAAATCAATTTTAGATTCCAAAACTATTAAACGTACTGATACCCCATAAAATTTTATGAACTTTAGAAAACCAATCTATTATAATAGTTGGTTCACATTTTTATATAGTTGAGGTGATTAAATAAATTAATCTTGCCATGTTTTTAGTTTTTACTTGATCATTCAAACTCACTAGGTTATAAGTATCAATAGGTTACATGGATGAAGTAATCTCAACTGCCAGGTGGCAACTCACTTTTACTCCAAAATCGGGGGTATGTTCTTTTCAACCTCTCTCTCTCTCTCTCTCTCTCTCTCTCTCTCTCTCTCTCTCTCTCTCTCTCTCTCTCTCTCTCTCTCTCTCTCTCTCTCTCTCTCTCTCTCTCTCTTTCCCTATCTCCTTGGATATATGCACTTTAAATATTTATATATATTTATCCTTATATAAATTTTATAGCCTTATAATGATACATCATTTTAAAAAACAACTTGCCAATAAGAAAGGTAGTTACATCAACACACAAGTGTACTAAAACTTTACTCTTTTAATTTGAATATATTTTAAGTAATTTTGACCTAGATTATATGCATTGATTATGCATTTTAACATGATCTTATTTTTATTCTAGTCACCATAAAATTACTCAAGTTCACCTCCAAAAAAACACTCAAATTCAACTCACACAAAGATAAGGTGTGCACACACACCTAGGTTTTTATTCCTTTCCTTTAAACTATTAAGTTTTTAATAAATTAAAGGGAAAAAATGTAGATGATATTTTGTGATTATGTATCACCTTAGTCTTTTAAACTTGGAAAACATAGAACTTGGCTATTCCTCTTAGTTATACACATGCATTACTTCCATAAGCCTCACATCTACTCTATGTTTTTGACCTTATCCTATCTGTTAGTTTGACTAGCCTTATATTGATAACATAGATATCTTATCTTTCCCTAAATTCTTAAAATGTACTTATATTACACCTCTACAATTTTTAATCCTATATTTTCTCTCCTACTCCATAAACACTAATGTCTAGGATAGATAATAACATCTATGTTATTGTCCTGCCCTGATGCAAATATCTAGTGCCCTAAAGTCATCAAATTTTCAAATGAAACATATTATAATGTTTGGCCTAAGTTATTTAATGTGAGTTATCTCTTGATAGGATTGGTGTAAATATAATATCAACCCTCATTCATTCCTCACCTAGGGAACACCTAGCAATCAAACCAAAAGTACACTTAAGAAGCACTCAAGTTACCAAAAGCTTTTCTATTCTACCCTATTTTGATATCATCCATATGAACAACCCAAATACATGTCTGAAGTACTAAATTAGTAGTTAGAAGGTCATATTTTCCAAGTTAAAATATAAGTCACTATTATACTTGCTTTACACACATTGCATGATCACACACAAGACAACATGTAGGGAATAACTACATGAGTATGAGGCCCTCTTCTGGAGTATTAGATATGTAGGAGATAAATTTTAATAGGGAGGTCATTTTGGGTCAACTTGACACCTTGTGCCCACTAACTAATTATTCCCCAAGGTAACATTAAAGATGAAAATCTAGGGTTTTATCATTGCACCAAGAGAGATAGTACATGATATAAATCTAAATGCACTAGAGTGAAGGTGAAGCCAAAATAAAAAGAATATAGGTGGTTGCATCCCATTTGATTAGATATTTTGTATTAGACACTAACATCAAACCTAGATAGTAGCATCGATAGAACCATCCTAGGCTGATATAATTTTTCATAGAGATAGAGACACCATATCCAAAATCTAATAACTATTCTAGAATCTAATTCTTACCTAATTTTTACCTATACCAAATCTAGATTTTCATTATCATCATAACCAAATAAATACTCTCTTTTATTTAATTTGTATATCTATCATAGTTCTACTTTCCATTAATAGCCTATCTCAGTTTAATAAATTTAGCATATGGTACATCTGAGTTTAACACATAAATTAGCCTATTATAGATCTAATATTCACCCTTGTGCCTTATAATTTATGTGTCCTTAACCCTATCTACCCAAGTAAGGATTTCACAATCCAAATTAGGGTTAAATATGATAATTATATAAAAATACTTCTACTGATAGAGATGAATCTAGAGTCATATGACTGAGTGAATCTTGTGAAACCAATCTTTAATTGAGATAGACCTAGCACAACTCCAACTAGAGACTATGAAAGATTTTGGAGAAATTAAATGTTAGAAAAAAATACATAACCACCATAAAACATGCATAGGATATTATTATACAATCTCAACATCCTTCAAAGTATCAATATTTTCCTTTTTGATTTGTAAATGTGGGGATTCATAGAATCATCTAAGTGCAATAAACAAATATGGAGCAACAAGACTAAAATATGGGTAGGGAGAAATTATCCTAAAAAGTGATGAAAATGCATAAGAAACATGTATAATTCTCTATCTCTATTATAATTCATAAAGAGCTAAATACACATAACACATTCTAATTCTAAAAATGCCAACCTTGAGTAAGGCTTTCAAAGTTTTATAAATAGGAATAAGAGAGGTTTAAAATTTAGATTTCCAAAAGATAGGAAAATTAGGCTCAATTTTACAAGTAGCTAAGAATTTAATGTGAAATTAAGATGTAGTTGAAACTTTTAGCTAGACCATGCTACTATGAACCATGGAAGTAAATTCTATCAACCAAGGATGGCTAAAAGTAGCTAAAATTACATTGGGATTACCATTTAGATTATATATATATATATATATATATATATATATATATATATATATATATACATACATATATATATATATATGTATATATGTATATATATATATATATATGTATATATATGTATATATGTATATATATATGTATATATATATATATATATATGTATATATATATGTATATATATATATATACATGTGTATATATATATATATGTATATATATGTATATATATATATATATATTTCATATAATAAAATATCCTGTTTCCATGGTAAGTTTATCCTTAGTATCCTTTTCTTTGTATTCTAAAATGTGTACAACATGCTCATATTCAATGATACCAACCTAATTTCCTTTTAATTTGTTTTTCATGATCAATTTTTCCATTAAGATGGCCCTATAAATCATTGTTGTAGGTCAAATTAGACATATAATCCAATCTTGGGCTTTGATGGATTTAATGGATAGAAGGGCAATAAAACTTAAGTTCATGATTTACTAAATACGTATCCATATTATCCTTATTTTATTAGATTTGTGACATGTGGCTACCCCATGCTCACCCACTACTTGGTCAAGGATTTATGTAGGTTGACTAGAATTTTCCATAGTGAGGCAATATTTCTCCTCATGGCTCCATATCACTCACCCAGAGTTCTAACACTTTTCTAGGTTGCACGAACCACCTCAAGGTCATAGAGTAGTGGGATTTAACCACATGACATAATATTTCTCACCCACTTTATTGAGAGTTTTACTCTTATATAGACTCTTCTAGGCTAGTAGGTCATTAAGATGATGCCATATGGCAATATCTGACTAATCCACTTTCCAGGAGGTTCTTCTCTTGTATGGATATCTCTGAGACAACTAATCATTGGGATGATTCCACATGGTAGTATCACACTGGCCCATTCACCTAGAGGCTAATATTATATATAGACATATTTGGGATAGTGACTTTATAAGATGATGGTGTGTAAAATCATCTTGTTAACCTGCTCACTTAGATCCTTTCTTCTATATGTATTTGACCAAGACAATGGGCCACTAAGATCATGTCACTTGTCATGATCACACTAACCCTCTTGCCTAGGGCTTTGATTACTATTCAAGGAAAAAAGTGCTACATGGCTCCAGACATAACTAAAAATTTGACTAAGTGTCAAAAGGCTTTTGGATGGGTAAGAACTATCAAGAGTCATGAGCAAGTGCCACATGGTTCTAGGGCTAAGATAGATACCTGTGGGAAATGAAATAAAAAGGCACAATTGGAATTATTTAAATAAAATGCCAAAAATTAGAATTTCAAATGAAAATGGTTAAGACATTTGAATTAAAAATGGTTAAGTAATTTTGAAATTGAACAAAAGAATGCATAAACTTAGTAACATGAAAATATTTTGAATGAAAAAAAAAAGTATTTGAAATCAAATTTCAACCATTTTAACGAAATCAAATAAGGTAAAAAGATTAAGCAAAACAAACTCTTAGCCAATTTAGATCAAATTAAATAAAAAATGGATAAAAAAGATGGATCTAGAAGAATAAAGTGGCCTATTTGGAATAAACCCTAGAAAGAACAAACCCATTTTATGAAAGTGATTGAATTGAAATTGAAACTAGCATAAAGACTTAGCTAATTAATTTTTAATTTAAAGTGAAAATGGGTTGGATCACCAAGATAAAAAATGTAAAAAACTCAAAAAAAGATAGATAATTCCTAAAAGAACTTGTTAGATTTCCCTCAAAGGGGATTTTTAAGTCTCTCCAAAAATTATTCCACGTGACTAAAACCCTTTTAGTCTAATATATATTTAGGAAACCTACCTTAAAAACCCTTAGATTCAAAGCTTGGACTAATTATTTAACATGACAAATTTCTTAGAATAAATATATTTAATCACTTAAAACCTATCATCTAGTAGGTGGTTAAACTGAGAAAGGTTTGAATAAGTAAACCATTAAACTCCATAAAGGGGAGAATCAAGTAAAAAGAGGGTCCCCATTTTTGGTAAAAATGGGGCATGTCCATGAGTAACCAAAAAAGTGTCTATTGGGATTTGAACAAAGCTACAAAAATTAGTGTAATGGGTGGACACGCGTGAAAATCAAACTATTTTATCTTTTGTATCTCTTTTTGTATGTATTCAATAGTTGAAATCATAACCTTAGTCTTCAGAATATGAAGAATTTTACTTTTCGATTTATCAAAAGGTTGGAATATGAAGTGAAAATACTTTGTAAAAACTCTATATATAATTCTCTATTATATTGTAAAATGGTTTTGATTTGATAGAGATTAATATACATATATGAAATGGTTTTCCTTATATGTCATTGTGCATAGTAAATGATCTATTTTATAAATGTGTTAACCATGTAGATTCTACTAAATGTTATATAACTAATGAGTCTACATTTTTTGCTTACACACACACACACACACACACACACACACACACACACACACACACACACACACACACACACACACACACACACACATATATATATATATATATATTAGTTAATAAATTGATGGGTTCAAACTGATTGTTGTTTGTTGTATAATTTTTTCACTTATCACATAATTATACCTATATGAGCATGTTTAGATAGGTTTTCTTGGAACCTCTACTAATAATGGTGTGGTGAACATTTATGTTATATTTGAAACATGTTGAGATGGATACTAGGGAAAAGATATTTGGAGAGATGGATAGATAAAATAATCCTCAACTTTGTAGAATAAGAAGCAAAAATAATCGAGAAGAATATGAAAGAAGTTATTCAGGATCATATACATAGAGAAATTTGTGAAATATTCCTGTGTAAATTGCCTATATTATTAGCTATGTGGATATCTACATTAGAGTAATACTATTTTCAACCAATAAGGATAATTTATAGTTTTAACAAAATAAAAAATAGATAGCTTATGAAATTTAGATACTGAATGAACCTCTACGATAGATCATCAGACCAAAACTACCATTGATAGTTACATCACAAAATTTGTTATACAAGGATACCAAGATTTGGAAGCTTTGTAGGACTTGTTTATGAGTGAAATTTGACAAAAGTTACTTCAGTGAATTTGATCAAGATGTTGGTTATTTAAAAGTCCATGGTGCCTACCCATACCAATATGGAGTAGTTCATTTAGGTGTTATGGGGATGCATGTAATGTAGGATTGAATGATGTAGATCTAAATAGAGGAATTTTAACATAAACCCAAAACATGAAGGACACATTGAAGTAAAATGAGAATAAAATTCTTGGATTGGAAAGAGAGCTAAGATAACAAAGAAGGTGGAATAAAAAAATAACCCAAATTTAACTATGAATAGGAGTAGGAGTAAAATATAAAATGTAGAAGAGAGAGGAGCCTAGAGAGAGGGTACATAAGTTAAAAAAATTTGGATAATTTAGATATTATGTAGAGTAAGGAATGAAAGGTCTCAAAAAAGAAGACATAAATTAGGATAGAGAGGATATATAACAAAGTAAGGAGAAAGAGGAAATAGATTAATAGTACAGAAGTTAGAAGATAGGGGTAGAACATAGTCATAAGGAAGGATATTGTTTAGACCAAGGAAATAATATTATATGGAGGAAGTTATGCACAATCATAATAATATTATAGGTTCAAGGTCACAAATAGAATAAGTCAAAGACAGCAATCATTCATTTTAGGAGTATACATCCCTTGAGTCCATTTTATCATTAGAGAATAGAAAAGAAATTATAGAGGATGGGACATGTATAAACTAGTTTGAATTATTTATAGAAAAAAATTTAAAACTTAGTGTAAGAACTAAGAAATTGATAGACAAGAAGAGTTTAGAAGAGGCTGGTTTTTCTTTCAAAAATAGTTTTAAGACACCCATAAGGAGTAATTCATAGAAGACTATAATAATAATTACAAGTGATCCAAACATGGAATTAAATGTAGGAATGTTTATCTATTTAACTCCATATTGTGGGTCTTCTAACTCTAAAAAATATTTATTGACTTGTGATATGAAATGGTAGGTTAAGGGAATGACCATTGAAGATGTGAATAATTATGAAATTATAGGGGCCTTAACAAGTTGAGTTGTAGAGTTTATTTATAAAAGAGATGTTAATTCCTTAAGCCTTCAATAAGTAAAGGACCAGTTAATATCAAAATTTGAGATGAATAAGTGTTTAAGTCAGACTATTTAGGATCTTAAGGAGCTTTGATAACAAAGTGAAAAATCAGTATGAGAATATGATCATAGATTTTTAGATGTAATGAATAAAGTTGATTTTAGAATGGAAGATAAAGATAAGGCTACTTGGTTTATGGAAGGGATATGATTAAGGATTAGATTTTCCCTTACATAGTCATGATTTTTTACTAATCCTGATGCTCAAGAAACTACACTCCAAGTATAATAGATTGAGGATTATGGAGATGTTCCATTAACTAACTCTCAACTTTAGATGAAAATAAATGATTTTAGGAAGATGGATGATATTCATGATAAAAATAATCCCAAGTTTGGTATATGGTGTATGGAGTATGGTAAGGAAGGATATAATATGAATGATTTTCCTAAAAAAAAAAACTAAATTCTATGACAATGTAGAGTAGTAGGACATGCAACATCAAAGTGTCATTTACTACAATAATACATTAAAAAAAATAGAGATTGTATTGTAGTTTTTGTAAGTTTACTAATCTTAATAATTATCATGCTCTTCAGGAACTAAAATAAGATATCACTAATAACATATTCATATTCGTATCATAACAAATACCTACTATGATGCATGGAATTCTAGGAGGTGGAAATCAGTAGTGTGACATAATGTGGTCCTGGATGGATGCCTTAGTAACCACAATACCAAACCCATGACATATCTAGATGGTTGTTTTTATCTACATAATATTAACATTAGTCCTCATGGAATACTAAAATTCCTCATCCCCAATAATTAAATTGGGATCCACTGTTTCCTCAGTGACAATATGGTAGATATGATGTGTAACAACAGTCAGGTGGATTTAATGGGTATAAATTACGAGGTTGGGTTTTTAATTAAAAATATATGAGGATATATGGGAGAATACCATGGTGATCAAAATAATGACAACTAACAAGATAATTAGCCAATTTTATGTTATCTATGTGGTGAATATAACCAATTCACATGAAAAATACCTAATTAATCTATTGATGTGGGTTTTGACACACAACCAAAAATTAAGCAAAGGGGTTCTCAATCCTTGGCCTATCCTTAAAGGAGGGATATACCAAAAAGAAAATACTTCCCCAAGGTATAAATATACTAAGTCTTGGTATGTTTCTCTTCGCTTAGTTGGGCGATGTGAACTATTCCATGTAAGGGGCCATACTAGTGAAACTGACTCTAGATGATGACTTAAGCTATAGAAACTTTGGGGATAGATTGGTCCACCATTAATCTATTTAATAATGATTAAACTATGATGGATGACATTCATAAATCATGATTAAACATTAAAGATAGATTTTTATTCATCCTAAACTAATGCTAAGATTAAAAAAAAAAGAAAAAAAGAGAAAAGGGTAGGGAGGAAGAGAAGAAAGGCCCTACTACCATAGAGATGAAGATAGAGTGTCTGACTAAGCAAATCTCATTGAAACTAGTCTTTGGTTAAGATAGACCTAGAACAACTCTATCTAAAGGATGGTGTGAGATTTTGGAGAGGATTTACTATGAGCAAAGAGGGACATAACCACCATAAAGATGTGTAGGAGATGAACATTCAAATACACAATGAATTAAGTATCAATATATTTTTTGTTGATTAGCAATGGTAAAATTTAAAATAGTGATTTAGTTACAAACTTTATTTTCATAATAGCAATAAATACACTACACTAGGAAAGCATGAAAAATACTTGAAATACTAACTATGGAGACTCCAAGCATGTTTGGACCACCACTCTTTTAATAAAATTAAAAGGATCCTAGCCTAAGAATCACCTCCTCAATACTAAAAGGACCAACCCTTATTACATCGATAATTTGATCTTATAAAGGAATATAAGCCTAAGGAGTTTGAACTCAATCAAAATTTTCTACCAATGGGGATGTTACAAACATTCATTATTAATGAGGGAATGTGTTGAGTAAGCTACTCAAAATATCTAACAAATTGAAGGCATGCCATGGATTTGTATAGTTGGACCATGCTTTAACTGAATTATAGTAACCAAAAGTAGTTGGGATCACATCATGATTGATAGATTCTTACATATCTATGCAATTGAGATCATGCCTTTTTAAGGCTAAGTTTATCTTTTATGTTCTTTGTATGATCCCATTGTGCACAACATGTTAATTATTTTTGCCTTATTCATGATTTAAATATATTGTGACTTTATTCTATGATTCAAATTGGATGTGTAGTCCATTCTTATCCTTTGATAGTTTTGATGGCTAGATGGGCCATCAAATTCAAGCTTATGCTTTGACGATTGCACAACTAGTGTGTCCTTTGCTTTGGTAGGCTTCTACCATGTGAATTTTCCTTAATCCTCCATTTCTAAATTGAAGCTTTGAGTGAATGTTAACTATTCATTCCACTATGAAATAATATTTCACCACAGATCACAATCTCACTCGCCCAGGCTTTGCCAAAGTGTAAGGCTTGCATGGATTGCCTTGGGGTTATAGTGAAATAAGATTTCACCATGTGGCACCATCTCACTCACCCACTTTTTTGGGGATATAACATCATTTTTGGGCCTACATGGAATACTCAAGGGATATGAAGGAGTGGTATTTTATGATGTGGCATTATCTCACTCACTTGCTTGTTTGAAGGCTCTATGTTCTATACAAACATTTCCAAGGTAGCAAAGTAGTGAGATGATGCAAGTGACATAATATTGATGAACCATTATCCCAAAGGTATTTACCTAGTATAAACATCTCTAAGATATCAAAATAGAGGGATTATACCATGTGGCATCATCGTATTGACTCGTTATCTTGGGGCATTGATAACATCATTGCCCCACCAAGAAACCTTTAAAAAAAGTGACTAAGTCTTAAAATAATTTTGAACAAGTTTAGGACTATCAAGATATCAACACATGGCACGTAGAAACCTTCAAATAAAAATGTCTAAATCCCACTGAGCATAAAAGTGACATGTGGCTCCAGGTAAAAGCGTGAAATTGATTAATTCTTGAAAGACTTCTTGGATGGATCTAGGCTACTAGGATCCAAAAAAAGTTACCATATTGAATAATAAAAGAGCCAAGATTCAATTTGACTACCTGTATCTTTGCTAATGTAGAAAATTGCCAAGGAAACTTTGAATAAATTTAATTTTTGAATAAATGGAAAGGTTCCACATGGCTATGGAAAATGTTTGTAAAATTAGCTATGTCAAAAGTCTTTTTGGATGGGTCTAGGATACGAAGAGCCATAGAAAGTCACCAAGTTGTGTTGGGATGCATTTAAAACACCTAAGGGTAAAAAAAAGAAGCCCAGTGAGTAATCCTAATTTAAAAAATAATGAATAAGAAATTCAAATAAAAATAGCTAAGGCAAAAGCTAAAAAATGATTAAGTATAAAATGAATCAATGTATAGACTTATCCATTTTACTCAATTAAAAATTCAATTTAATCCATTTATATGAAAGTGAATAAGTTAAAAGGTAAAGATTATAATCGTTTATCCATTTTGACTCAAAAGGAAGTAGAAATAGATTGAATTGCTCAAGAAAAGAAGCCATAAAAACTTTGAAATAGCTAGATAATTTACACAAATCCAAGGCAAAATAGTCCAAAAATAAGCTATAAAATGTCTTTCAAAACAAGTGTGTAACAAAATAAACTAAGAATTAGTATAATTATACAAATTTAGATATTTAAATTAAATTAGTCCAAAATGTGGATTAGACTAAGCACTTATGATCTAAATTTGATTATTCAGACTTAGTTAAAGTGATGAAGCATATATAGATTTAAAATATTCACACATAGAAGAATGGAATCCCAATAAGGAAAATTTTAAAAATAAACCACAATGAACCCTTAAAAGGTACAAGACCATACTCAAAATAAAAAATAGGGTCCCCATTTTTCAACTAAAAATGGAGCGTGTTTTGTAAGCAATAACAAATGGTGACTCTTGTTGAGAAATGCTCATGAGTATTTTGAGAATCTAGAATTTTTGATTTCACAAGAATAAAAAGCATTATCTTCAAGCTATCACTTATAAAAATACTCATGAGTGTTTTGAGAATCTATAATTTTTGATTTCACAAGAATAAAAAGCATTAGCTTCAAGCTATCACTTAGAAAAAACTAAAATTCAAAGGCACTAAAGTCTATAAGAATGAGTGACATACTAATCTATAATCTTTCCAAAACCATCATACATATGATTAAGTGATTTATTCATTTTCATTTGCATTCACACATAGAAATTTAGATTTTCATAAGGCTAAAACTACTAAAGGAAACAAATTTTATAATTTAGCTTAGAGGGAAGTGGTGTGGGCATTTCCCTAATGCTAGATAAGAATTTATATCCCCAATAAATATACCTCTAGTACCTTCCAAATGCCTTGTTCCACTGTCAACTAGGCCAAAAACCATGGGGTGGAAGCTACCAAGATCACCATTTCAAAGAGAATTTTATATTTTACACTTTAGCTTGATTCTTATAAAAATATATTTTTGTATTTCATCCTTATAGGTTTTATTTCATCCATATAGGGTTGGGGACCAAGCCATAGGTAAAAAAACCAACAAGTTCATGATAACTAAAGACAAATCATAATTGAGGCAATGCTATATTTTTTTGTAGATATTTCATTAAGTGCATTAGATGGATTCAAATAATAAAATAGATATTGTAAAATTCACAAGTCCCATTACAAATCATTGACCTTTATAATTCATGAAGTATACAAAGCAAAAAAATAATTCACACAAGATTTTTAAGTAAAATTACAATTAGGTTCTTTGAGTGCCACCTCTATTATCTTTAAAAAAATCATCCAATTCATTTCTTTGATTAACAAGGTAACCATAAGGCAAAAATATCTAGGACAAACCCAACAAGGAGGAAGAAAAG
Source organism: Torreya grandis (assembly GCA_037957365.1). Lineage (NCBI taxonomy): Eukaryota > Viridiplantae > Streptophyta > Pinopsida > Cupressales > Taxaceae > Torreya > Torreya grandis. The sequence continues at coordinate 1,393,979 of JARHVA010003149.1, read as the reverse complement.
AAAATAAACAAAAGGAAACCTAAACTAATAACAAGGGATAATAAGGAAAGAAAAATAAAAAATATTTAGAGTTACTTTTAGGCAAGAGCATCTCTGAGTGTATTCAAACACATATAATATAGTATTTTGATAAGGGTAGAGGGTACCCATATTTTATTTTATGTTACCCTCTATGATGGAAAACACTATCCCATAAATATTTGTCAATGTCTAGTTCCTACCATTTAAACAAATTAGGACTATATAATTATGCATTATGTTTACACCTAGATTGTAGAAAGCATGAGTGATAGGGTTTAGAAAATACCTCAACCCTTAAATTTTATTTTAATGTGGGATACGTATGGATAATCATACATATCAAATTAACTGGAAGATGTAACCTAAACATGGCATGTTCTCGATGATATCTAATAGATAAGTCACTTGGTGATTGCTTATTAATTAACATGGATACTATGGTATAATCTTGATATTAATTTTTATTGCCAAGGAGGTATGGGAATGGTTATCTCCATTTTAATGATCTCCTGGACTTGTCATCTATGGTTGAGTTATGCAAATGAATACATTAAAGATGTGCGCTTTCAACTTTAATTTATGTTAACAAACCTCCTCCCTCAATGACTACATACTTCAAGTTAATGATGATTGGTTCAAATGCAAGGATGTACAAAAGTTCAAGATCTTCCATTTTTATTCCCTATAATCCACTTTTTTAACATGGACAACCTGCTTCATGTTCAGATTATTTTTCAAGCTTGCTTATCTCCAATGATGGACTGGGAGAGATACTACTACCATCAAGCTATTTATAATCTTGAATCAAATTTTTGGTTAGAGAGGGAGAAATATAGTATAAGAATGATTTATATGCATAGTTTGCATCTTCCTCATCTAGTGGATCCAACTAGTTGAGTTCATCTTTAGGTTGATTACAAGAGACTTGTGATTCACCCTTTTGGATAGGTATTTTGTCTCTAATTTGATTAAGTGTTACTAGGTTACTCAATATAATATATGTTTCCTCATCATCAGACTCATCGTCACTGCTCTCAAGGATTAGTCCATGTATTATTTGTTGGTAACTCCCTAAAATTAATGACACATAATTATTATAAATATCAAAAGACACCTGACTACTAAAATAAGTAAAAACATACTACTAATTACATACTAAACTAACATAATTATATGTAAGGTCTTCATTAAAAATAAGGGACTTCACTTGATAAAACATATGAGGTAATGATTGGGTAAATGTCTCATTATAAGGCAAAACTTGGCTAATGGGATGAATTTCAGGCAAGCATACTAAAATATTTTGTACATGAACATTCATTTGTCTCAATGGATAGGAAAATCAATACTCTAATCATGAGACATGTCTTGTTCTTCAATAGTGCAAGCTACTTGATAAGTCAATGCCAAGGATGAGAGCTAAGGGAATTTTTTGAATAAATATAACATTGAGGGGAAATAACATTATGAGGTATACTTCTATGGATACTAATTTAGTCTATAGGAAAGGGTGTTTCAAACCCATATATAGTTTTGATGAAAGTGTTGGCTAAAAGCACTCATAGATTAGTTGGGTTACCTATGGGATGTAAAAAACTCATGGTATTGTGTAGCTGTATGGATGGGATCTCTAAAGTGGATTATGAACAAAATTTCAAAAGTATCTCATGTAGTTATACACCCATTTGGAAATCTAATGGACCATCCATATACATCCTTATCAAAAGAATAATAAAACAATTGACAAGACACATATTCATGCTAGATACAAGTTCTAATGATGGAATCCTTGAATGCCTGAATGTGTTGTTCTACTATAAGAATCTCACCATGCATGTATTTTTGGAAAAATGAACTGAGATTCTTTGGTAGATCATAAATGGGTCCTGGGATGTTTATTGGGAAACTACATCCATATAGAAATGCTAAGGCCATAAGGATAGCTAGGAAATGACACAAGTGTTTTAGGCTTAATTTTCAAAAAAACACTTTAGCTTTAGATTATGCCCTCTTTCTAGTGATAGAACATGTTGATTTAGGTTTTGACATGTAACCGATGATTAGGAAAAGGGGTTGTTAATATCTAGCCTCTCCTGAAAGGAGGGAGATCCCATGGAGAAAATATCTCCCCAAGGTTCAAATGTACTAGGTCTTCGTATGATGGTATTCACTTAGTTGGATGATGTGAACTATTACATATAAGGGACCATGCTAATGAAACTAATCTAGATGATGGCACAATCTACAAACACTCTGAGGATCAATTAATACACCACTAATATATTCAATAGTGCTTAAATGGTGATGTATGACATTCAATAATAATGACTAAACATTAAAGATAGATTTTTATTAATCCTAAACTAACACTTTGATAAAAAAGGAAAAAAGAGAGAAGGGTAGAGAGGAAGAGAATAAAGGCCTTGCTTTTATAAAGATGAAGCTAGATCATCTAACTAAGCAAATCTCATAGAAACTAGTCCTTATTTGATCTATACCTAGCATAACTCTAGATAAAGAATGGTGTAAGAGTTTGGGGAGGAGTTTTTGTGAGCAAAGAGGGACATAACCACCATGAAGATGCACATGAGATAAACATTAAACTATACAACAAAATAAGCATCAAGATAGTTCTTATTGATTACCAATGGTAATATTTACAATAACGATTCAACTACAAACTTCATTTTCATAACAAAAGGAAAACTAATAAAATAGTAAATCATGTAAAATGCTTGGTCTACTAACTATGGAGACTCCAAGAATGTCTAGTCCACCACTATATTTGTATAATTAAAAGGATCCTAGCCTAAGCATCACCTCCTTAATCTTAAAAGGACTAGCCCTTATTACACTGAGAAGTTGATCTTATATAGGCACACAGGATTTAAGAGTTTGAACTTAATTAATTTTTCTTGCTAATAGGGAAGTTAATGTAGAGTAAAAAATACTCTACGTTTCATTTTATTTTTTTAGTTATGCACTGCAAAATTTTGTTCCCGCATACTTTGGTCTGAAATAGTGAAGTTTTGAAACATAGCACGAGCTCTATTTTCCTTTTGATTCATTTTTGACTAAGTGTCAAAATCAAGCAGAAGCTACCAAGTGTCATCATCTAAGGCACTTTTCATAATTTTAATAAGGCCACAAAATGTGCCACGTGTCCCATAAAAACTCAATGGAATGCGACAAGTGTCAGTATCTACGTTTCATATCGGCACCCATATTTCATCTCTTTTCAACGAAAGGTTTTAACAAGCTAAGTATCAGGATCAAAAGGAAAGCGCCAAGTGGCAATTGTGGAAGGTTTCAATTTTCTTTTCTAAAAGTGATGAAAGGTGCCACATAGCCTAGCTAAAGAGAGCGAAAGCCACCACATGTTGAGATCTAAATTATCTTCATTTTGCTTCACCGATATAGCAAAGACTATGGTGGGTCTCAAGTTTTGTTTCTAAAGCAAGCGAAAGCTGCTAGGTGTCACTATCCATGTAAATATGAAATGAGACCCAATTATTTGTATGATATAAATAGAGTAAAGTAGAGACCACCATGTGTCACCTTCTATAGGTTTCTAAAAAGGTAGCTAAAAGAAGTAGAGATTGCCACATATCCCCAGTTAAGTAAAGCAGAGATCACCACGTGTCTTTTGTTGAGGAAAAGCATAAATCACCACCTATCTTATGCTCCTTTTCAAGTTGCTTAGGAAAGAAAGGTTGTGGGTCCTATTTTCTTTTAAGCTGTTAAATTTTTGAGGAAGTAGATTGCGACAGGTGTCAAAGGTGGAACGTTCCTGAGCAAAGATATAGTAAGAGTATAGGTAAAGTGGAGAGCGCCGTGTGTCCTTGGTAAGGTTGTGGAACCCACCAAGTGTCATCCTTTGGTATCACCTAAAGTAATAAGAAGGTTTTCAAGGAATTGGCTAAGTTTTATCTTTTGTTTAAGAGAAGGGAGCATCTTGCAATCTGTTTCAACCAATGAACTACTAGAAGACAAAGTGTTTTAGAATCTATGAAATATCTTCTATTAGACACTTCCAGTTCAATTAGATTTTAGTTGGGTGATTATATTGGAAACAAGTAGACAATCTAGAGTGAATCCAAGGCTATAAATAAGGGTGCAAAGATCACCATCATATCAGATACTAGAGAGAATTTTTTGAGAGAATTATTGTCAAGAGTTTAGACTTTCTAGAGCTATGACTAGGAATATCATTTGCCTTTGTTCTATTTTCTTAAGTTGGAAAGTTTATGTAACCGTGCATGTTTCTATGCCTCTTATGTGACTGGAGAATTAATAAGAAGATTGAATCCTGTGCCTTTGTTGATACTTTATGTGTCATTGCAAAAGTAGTCTAGGATGTGTTGTCAAGAGTTTTAGACTTTCTAGAGCTATGATTAGGAATGTCATTTGCCTTTGTTCCATTTTCTTGAGTTGGAAATTTTATATAATTGTGTGTGTTTCTATGCCTCTTATGTGACTGGAGAATTCAAAAAAGAAGATTGAACCCTGTGCCTTTATTGATATTTTTTGTATCACTGCAAAAGTAGTTTATGATGTGAGCCTCTATTTCTATTGTTTCCATATTTTACATTGACCATGCACTTGTTTGCTCTTAAATGTAATTAAATCTTACATATAGTCTCACTGTGCTCAAGATTAAGGTCGAATTACATTTAGGTGCATCACCATAGTTAGATTTTCTTTCTTGCATTTGTGTTTTTGTTAAAATTCCTATCCCTTTTCCCAATATACACTTGATATAAAGAAGAAACTAGCTTCTTAAAAATCTGGAGGTTTTTTCAAGTCACAAGTCCCACATCTTGAAACTTCCCATTGTTGGTGTTAGAAACAAGTGCAATTTTAAACATCAACAATTTTTGGCACACCTGATGGGACACCATCTTGAAGTTTCTTTCAAGATCATATGAACTAGAGAGCTACAAGGAGTCAGAGTTGTGGATCAATAACAAGATCTAAATCTTTTGTGGATTACCTCAAAGAATCAAAGTCAAGAAGAAATCACTGTTTGGTATGTATAATTATGTTACTTAGAGCTATGGGTCTTATGCCCCTTCATATATTTTTAATCAAGATTAGGTTTCTCATGGAATCACATCAAGTAATAAGGATGCATATGGTTATGAGTTTTACCCTTCATAGGTCCAATATGACCAGCCTCAGCCCTGTCATGAGCTATATCATTCTTATGCCCAATCTTCCCAATATGTTACATCTCATACTCAACCTAATCTCATTTCCACCTTCAAACAAGCATTGTTGGGATATAAAAAACATGTATTAGAGCTTGACAATAGAAGGGGATGTGGCCAAGAAATTCCTAATCATGTCATCCATCAAGTAAGAAATGTAGTAAATCTGGTTAAAAGAGAATGGGCTCCCATTGAAAGAGCAAATTGGCAAAGGCTTACATATGAGATGTTGGATGTGAGTGGCTTAATTACATCTTTGGAAGAGAATCTAAGTATTCATGAGAGGAAACCTTACCAAGTCTATAAACTTGCATATTTGTTGCCCCAAGTTTCATATCTGACATATTCAACCCTTGCTCAAGAGCCAAGTCTAGCCTGTTATGGTTCTTTCCCCAATCATGTTGAGGAAAGTTCTGAAACAATAAATTTGGCATTTAAGGCCAATCTTGATAAACAAATTGAATTGGCATATCTTCAAAAATAGAAATCTATGTTGGTAGCAAGGGAATTTGAATCAAAACCCTCACTTTCCCTTCACCTTGCAAACCCATTTTCCCAAGAGAAAAGTTATAGACATAAGGTCATGAGTTGGGAACAAACAATGGAATCATGGGGCAGAAAGAAGGAGAAAGACATTGTCCAAGAGTGTGAGATACAAAATGAGGCTAGTCCCTTTCAAGTCTCTCCCACCCTTCCTCAAGAATCTTCTTTTTTTTCATGGCAACCTTCATGCATTCCCCATTTATCTGATGATTCCTATGAGCTCCAAGAAAGACTCTTTCAAGAAAATCTAGCTAAGCAAATTGAGGAATTAGAGGAAAAAATTAGATTGATTAGTGAAAGAGAGATAGAGCTTTTAGACCTTAGAAAGGAGCCTACGCCAAAAGATACCTCTTATACCAATCCTCAAGTCCTTCAGCATGATGACAAGATTCTAGGTTAAAAGAAAGAAAATCATGAACCAGCTGAAAACCTTGAAGAAGATAAAATTACAGACTCTTTCCAAAAGTAAAGTTCTAGACCTAAGGTCATGAGTTGGAAATAAACAATGGAATCATGGGACAAAAGGGAAGAAGAGAAAAGTTTTCCTCAAAACCTTGAAGAAGTTGAGGCTGCTCTTACTCATGGTGATAATCAAGCAGAAGATCTTACATTTGAACACACCCCATCTACACCCCTCCAAGAGAGCTATCAAGCTACATCTGATATAAATGAAGTGATGGACAAATGGAAAGAAGAGAATCATTCGATTCTAGCTCAAGAATTATCTCCTCTTTTGCATATGTATAACTATCAGTCTTCTTCTTCATCCCTTTTCAAAGAGGAATATATTTTGGAGGAAGAAAGTAAAGAGGAGTATACTCAGGTCATGGCTAGTCAAGAAGATTTCATGAGTGCAGATGGAGAAGAAATCTCCATAGGTACACCCTTTGATGAACTAGAGGACAAGTCACAAGCTTTTGCCTCTATCTCTAATGAAAAAGAGATAATTTCTGATCATGTTTTGAAAGACTTGTTTGAAGTCATTAGAGCAGGTTACACTATTATTCAAGAAGGCTGTGAGTTGGCTTCAGGTGGAGAAGGCAGCATTGAGACTCAAATAAATATGCAAAATTGTTCTAAACTATTAGGCTTATCCTTTCAAGAGGTTGGTAAATTTGAAGATGATATTTTTGAAGTCATTAAAGAGGATGATCATGCAATGGAACTTGAGCATGAGGTAGAAGGAGATAAGCCAAAAAATGATGTATATCAAAAGACACAAGGTGGAGAGCCAACAGACATTGAGTTCTTGATGAGACACGATAGCATAAAGAATCAACATTCAATAAGCTTTAAAGAACAAGAAGAGTATGTATATGTTGGGGACATGTTTGACTCTGATTCATTTAGATGTAGGCAAATTAAGGTGGCAAACAAGAATAGCAAGTCATCAGAGTTTCATACCATTCAATCACTTGTTTGGCACCATAAGTTTTTGTGTCATAAAGGATACTTTAGAAATCATCCCTTTGATCCAGGAGGTAGGCAAATATACCCGATTACCTGTATCATAGTTAGATAGTTTCCTTTCTATATTACTTTGTTTTCCCATTTTGATTTCTCACTTTTCTTTTAAATAAGTGTTCTTTGAACATGTAGTCGGCAGCTCAAAATTTTCAAAAAATTCAAAATTTCTCAATACATTGAATATCTTTTAATTCCCATTTCTCACTTCACCCCATCTATGCCACCTCAAGCTTTAACATTACCTCATTTTTCCCCCTTAGTTCCCATGAAACTTTCCCCTTATATTTCCCATAGCCAACAATTGGCTATTTAATATGGTTTGCCACAGGGACATCCCTTTGCGGGTGGACACATTGCCTCTCCTTCTACCTTCCAGACCCATGCAGATGTTGCTAGGAAGGAAAGGGAAGCTGAAGAGAGAAAAAGAAGATCAAGGAAAATAAAGCCTTGGCTACACCCCATCTGAGGTCACAATTTGACCCAATTCAACAGCAATTGATGATGACTCATTTGTCACCAAATGTAATACAAGCCCAATTTCAAGCAGAGCAATAAAGAGCAACATAATTGACATTGGAGCTGGCCAATAGGCCAAGGGATGTCAGAGTGTGAAGTCTAGTGAAGAATATATATGAATCTATGTGGAGGAGAATCTCTTTAGAGATTATTCAGCTTAGACCTTCTCTCACTTTCCTGCTAAATGCATAGAAATTGTGTGAAAAGGTGGAAAATTTAGTTGCAAACACTTTAGTTACAATTTTTAGGAGAGTAATGGACTCTGAAACATTGCTGCAAAAGCTTTATGATGCAATGGATGAAATGTTGTTAGTAGAAAGAATCAATGATAGAATGGTCACTACTAAGTGAGTAAATGAGGTTCTTAGTTGCAATTCCATAGCCATCAGTTGCAGAGAGCTCCTAGATGTCATGAAAGAAGGAATCAGTGAAATGAAATAGCACATTGAAGATCTAGTGCAATTAGGTCTTCCTTCTCCGTTTCTTGATGACAATGTCATGTTGATGGTAGATGAAATTGAACCTTTGTTGTTGGCCAAATAGAATGATTAGACAGTTTTCCAAGATCTAAGGGATGATTCATCAGTCCTTGAAGTAAAAGCTATCTTGGTTCCTATTTCCCAGCTTGAATTCAAATTGAAGGCTACAGTTCAAATTTTGTAGAATTTTACACACAAGGATATTATTAACCTTGATTTAGCCTACAATGAATTGTAGAATAAGCAAGGGTTATCTAATGATGAGTGGTCTGGCTACCAAATAGCATTGTTGAAGCTATAATTTTGAAATTTTGATCTAGCAAGAGTTTTGGTTTCTTTTTGAGCAGGCTCAAAAGTCCTTGGGGTCGCCAATAACTATAGAGTAAAAAATACTCTAGTTTCATTCTATTTTTTAGTTACATGCTACAAAATTTTATTCCCACATACTTTGGTCTAAAACAGTGAAGTTTTGAAATAGAGCATGGGCTCTATTTTCATTTTGATTCATTTTTGACTAAGTGTCGAAATCAAGTGGAAGCTGCCAAGTGTCATCATCTGAGGCACTTTTCATAATTTCAATGAGGCCATGAAATGTGTCACTTGTCCCATAACAACTCAACAGAATGTGACAAGTGTCGGTATCCACATTTCATATCAACACCCACATTTCATCTCTTTTCAGTGAAAGGTTTCAACAAGCTAAGTATCAGGATCAGGCAAAAAGTGCCAAGTGATAATCATAGAAGGTTTCAATTTGCTTTTCTAAAAGCAACAAAAGATGCCACGTATCCTAGCTAAAGAGAGTAGAAGCCACCACATGTTGAGATCTGAATTATCTTCATTTTTCTTCACTGATATAACAAAGACTATCATGGGTCTCAAGTTTTGTTTTTGAAACAAGCGGAAGCCACCAGGTGTCATTGTCCATGTAAATATGAAATGAGACCCAATTGTTTCTATGATATAAATAGAGTAAAGTGGAGACCACCACATGTCACCTTCCAAAGGTTTCTAAAAAGGTAGCTAAAAGAAGTAGAGATTGCCACATATCCCCAATTAAGTAAAGTGGAGATCGCCATGTGTCTTTTGTTGAGGAAAAGCAGAAATCACCACCTATCCCTATGCTCCTTTCTAAGTTGCTCAGGAAAGAAAGGCTATGGGTCATATTTTCTTTTAAGCTATTAAAGTTTTGAGGAAGTGAATTGCAACAGGTGTCAAAGGTGGAACGTTCCTGAACAAAGATATAGTAAGAGTATAGGTAAAGCAGAGAGCACTGTGTGTCCTTGGTAAGGTTTTAAAACCCACCAATTTCATCCTCCAATGTCACCTAAAGTAATAAGAAGGTTTTCAAGGAATTGGCTAAGTGTTATCTTCTGTTTAAGACAAGGGAGCATCCTACGATCTATTTCAACTAATGAACTGCCAGAAGACAAAGTGTTTTAGAATCTATGAAATATCTTTTGTTAGACACTTCCAGTTCGGTTAGATTTTAGTTGGGCCATTAGATTGGGAACAAGCAAACAATCTAGAGTGAATCCAAGGCTATAAATAAGGGTGCAGAGATCACCATCATGATCAGATATCAGAGAGAATTTTTTGAGAGAATTATTGTCAAGAGTTTAGACTTTTTAGAGCTATGACTAGGAATATCATTTGCCTTTGTTCTATTTTCTTAAGTTGTAAAGTTTATGTAATTGTGCATGTTTCTATGCCTATTATGTGACTGGAGAATTAATAAGAAGATTGAATCTTATGCCTTTGTTGATACTTTCTGTGTCATTACAAAATTAGTCTAGGCTGTGTTGTCAATAGTTTTAGACTTTCTAGAGCTATGATTAGGAATGTCATTTTCCATTATTCCATTTTCTTGAGTTAGAAAGTTTATATAATTGTGTGTGTTTTCATGCCTCTTATGTGACTGGAGAATTCAAATAAGAAGATTGAACCCTGTGCCTTTGTTGATATTTTATATATCACTGCAAAATTAGTCTATGATGTGAGCCTATATTTCTATTGTTTCCATATTTTACATTGATCATGCACTTGTTTGCTCTTAAATGTAGTTGAATCTTACATATAGTCTCACTGTGCTCAAGATTAAGGTTGAATTACATTCAGGCACATTGCCATAGTTAGATTTTCTTTCTCGCATTTGTGTTTCTGTTAAAATTCCTATCCCTTTTCCTAGTATACACTTGATATAAAGAAGAGACCAGCTTCTTAAAAATTTGGAAGTTGTTTCAAGTCGCAAGTCCCACATCTTGAAACTTCCCATTATTGGTGTTAGAAATAAGCGCAATTTTAAACATCAATAGTTAAAAATATTAATTACTAATTAAGGGAATGTGGTTGAGTAGATGAGTCAAAATCCCTAACAAATTGAAGTCATTCCTAGGATTTTTGTATTTAATCCATGCCTAAATTAAATTCTTGCAACCAAAAGAAGTTGGGACTACATTCAGATTTCCATCTACCCAAATCTATGTGAAATTGAGACCATGCCTTTTTTAATGTTGAGTTTATATTTTATGTTCTTCTCATGATCCCACAATGCACACCATGCTAATTATTCTTTCCTTTTTAATTATTTAGTTAGACTATGATTTGATTATATGAATCAAATTGGATGCATAGTCTATTCTTGACCTTTGATGGTTTTGACGTCTAGACAAGCTGTCAAATTTAAGCTAATGCTTTAATGGATACATAAATAGAATGTATTTTGCTATAACAAGTTGATTCCACATGACTTATCCTCATTCCTACATGCCTTAGTTAAAGCTTTGAGTGCATGCTGACTATTCATTACACTATGAAGTGATATTTCACCATGCATCACATTCTCACTTTCCCAATACCTAATAAACTGTGAGGCTTACATGGATTGCCCTAAGGATGTGGTGTAATGAAATTTCATCATGTTGCATCATCTCACTCACCCACTTTCTTAGGGATATTACATCATCATTGGGCTTATATGTATCATTCAAGGGATGTAGAAGATTGGGATTTTGTGACATGGTTTCATCCTACTCACTTGCTTGTCTGAAGGTTCCACAATCTGTACAAACATATTTGAAGTAGTGGAGCGATGGGATGATTCTACATGGAATCATATTTTTGACCTAATAACTTAGAGGTATTGCATTATTATAAACAACTCTGGGATAGTAGAGTAGTGGGATTATTCCATGTGGCATCATCTCTATGACCCACCCACTAGCTTGGACTATTTTTGACATCATTGCCCCACTAGGAAACCTTGATAAAAATGGACCAAGTCTTAAAATAATTTTGAAAAGGCCTACGACCAGTGGGGTATAGACAAATGGAATTAGTAAACCTTTAAAGAGAAATGACTAAGTCCCATTGAGTGGAAAAGTGACATGTGGCTCTGAGTAAAAGGTGATATTGACTAACTCCCAAAAGACTTCTTGGATGGATTTAGGATATTGAGAGCCATAAAAGGTTGCCAAGTTGAATAATAAAAGAGCTAAGATTCACTTTGGGTACCTGAATCTTTGGTTACATGGAAACCTACTAGGCAAACTTTGAAGGAAATTGACTAAGTTTTTTGAAGCAGAAAGGTGCCACAAAGTTGCAGGAAACTTTTGTGAAATTGGTTAAATGTCTAAAGTATTTTTGGATGGGTCTAGGCTACTAGGAGTCATAAAAAGTCACTACATTTTGTCAAGATGCATTTAACCACATATAGGTAAATATAAATAAGCCCAATCAGTAATTCAAATTTAAAAATCAATGGTCAATAAATTCAAATAGAAATAGCTAAGGTAAAAACCAAAAAAAATACTAAGTATAAAATGAAGCAATGCACATATTTGGCCATTTTACTCAATTTGAAAGTTAATTTAATCTATTTATATGAAAATGATAGTTAAAAAGTAAAAATTATAAATATTTATCTATTTTGACTCAAAAAGAAGTAAAAATGGACCAAATTTCTCAAGAAAAGAAGCCATAAAAACTCTAAAATAGTTAGATAATTTGCACAAATCCAAGGAAAAATGGTCTAAAATGAATTTATAAAATTTATTTCAAAACACAAGGAAAAAATAGACTAAGAATTAGTAGAATTATGAAAATTTATATATTTAAATTAAAATAGCCCAAGATGTGGATTAGAATAAGCAGTTAAGATGAACATTTGATTATTTAGACTTAGTTAAAGTGATGAAGCATATTCAAAATTCAAATCTTCACATCTAGAAGAATGGATTCCTAGGAAGGAAAAATTAAATAATAAACCACAATGAACCCTTGAACGGTATAAGGCCAAACTCTAAAGCAATAAGAAGGTCCCCATTTTCAAATTGAAAATGGGGCATGTTGTGCAAACAATAACATAATCCTCAAAGAAAAATGTGATGCATATATTACAAAGTTGCAGGAAAACATCATACTAAATATTGTCTAGTTTTAGAAAAGTAAAGGAAATAAATACCTACATGAAACATAAATATGATAAATTCATACCCTAAGGACAATTCATTCATGCAAGCAGTTATAAGGCAACAACACATAGAGTAAGTATTTCCCCCTTTAGAAATGCCATCAGATCAAAGAATCAAGAAGGTTCAAAAAGATACGTATCCTAAACTTACAAGAGAAAAAGGCTTGATGTAGCAAGTAGAATAAATCCTTTAAAACATAGAATAATATAATGCATTATAAGTTGATGCTATATATATTGATACAAAAATGTATGGGCAAATTTTTCACATAATGTGATAAGAAGGGTTAGTGACTGCATTGATAGATCCATTTAAAATTTTAAACAATCTACAAAATGAAGATATTTTTTATAATATCATAAATCTTTTGCATAATCAAAATGAGTGTGCACAATGAGGATAAAAACATACTAATAAGGTCATATGGTATGCAAAAACTAAAAATCCCTAAGATGTTGACTCTCTAATAGACATTGAACTCATAAGGTATGAGTTACCTAACGCTCTATTTGAATTTGGAAGCATAATACTTATGATATTAAGATCTACATGGGAGGTTATTGGTCAACCATAATTGAGTTATAGTCTAGTTACTCTTAGTCTCATAGATTATGGGAGAGTAGAACCAATTGGATGAGTTAAATATGTATAATTTAATGTTACTAACTTAATCTTGTGAGGATATTTCAAGGTAATTGACATGAAAATCGATGAGACCATTATCATAATTTTATTTATAAGAAATGTGATTATGATTTTCAAATGACTATCAATATAGTGCAAAATTAATTAGAGGTACACCAAGGATATAATATAATTATGATACCTTTGAATAAGTCTGAGCATAAGCCATATGTTATCCCTAGAGAACTAGAGTCACCTTATGTTTATGATGATAGTAGTTGGTTCAAGGTAAATTTAGATAACCAAAAAAACACTATACGAGCTGATAAATACTAGTTATTCAATCCTCATCTATAAATTCAAATACAATCATAACTAATTGAATAGTTTGTGAACAAACTAGTTATAACAAACTCACCAGCACATCAGTTTTAGATTGAATAATGTAGGTCATCCTATGTGTAATAACCAACTAGGTCTAAGGTAGATTTATTGTATAATGTAGGGTGATATATCTGGATTACACATAGCATAATCTATAAGTTATCTTACTTTGGGAATTGACATCTTTGGTAAGTGGTGACTCAGCTACACATGATGTACTAGATTTTGGGAGATCATGAGGTGTGCCCTCTGTGAATAGAATTCAACAATGAACACCAACTACCATAATAATTCACAAATTAAAATCTCATTACATTCATATTTTGATTAGAACATGATTTTAATAATATGGATGAGAGAGTAAGTGCACTTAATTATGCATTGAAGGGAACTATTTTAACCTAGTGGGCAGTGCATAGGAAAACTCAATTATCATGAGATGAGACATGTAAATTACTATGAGAACATTTTGGAATACCAATAAATATTATATTATATTGGTTTTAATTTTAATAAGGATAGTTTTTGGAGTTTTATATAAACAAGTATGTAGATTTATAGTCTATTATCACATATTTTACACTCGTATTGATGTTATAGCTTGATGTGTGAAAATTTAATGATACAATGGGATCACCTCTAAGCTATAGGAAATTGGTGAGTTAAGGTGAATCTCTAGAGAAGGATATATTCCTTTCACTAAATTTGATTCAACTAATAAATTTTCAACCCATGTAGAAATTTTGCTTCGTAGTGATCTTGCTCCTAAACTAGGGTTTGATTATGAGAAAAGAGTTTTAGGAATGAAATTATAAAATTATAAATGGTGATTGCACCAAATATTTTGTAGTGAATTTTAATGCTTGCTTGAATTAAAAAATAGAATAACAAACATATTGAAATTTATAAGAGCACAAACTCATGCAAATTTGAAAACAAAGGTAATATTGGGTATTTTCTCATACAAGGGAAAAGATTATTTATTTTTAATCAGAAAATCTTTCAAAATGGAAAGAGAATACCACAAATAAAATTTTGTGACTGAAATAAGAATAAAACATCCAAAAATATTTAAATAACCTTTCATACACAAAGATTACATAGACAATAAAGGAAAATCTTCAAATTATTCTCATTCTCCAAGTTATAGCATGTAGACAAGTTATTCAAAATGCTAAATAGTCTCTCTAGCAACAAAAAGATTAAATGGGCTATGCCATAATACCCATATTTAAACAAAAATATCATGAAATATATGTAGTTAATAAATAAATCCACTCCTAGTTTAAGAGCATGCAAAAATCTAGAGACTCTATGTAAATGGGTGTGATCTTCAACTGCAATGGCATCTTTGGAAAGGTAAACAAGTGGAAAATGGACATGCAAGTGCTAAGCATGATACAAACTATTAGAGGCATAGGAGAATCTTTGAAATCTTCATGCAATACCTTTATTTTCTTCAGTTGAGATGGTACTTCCTCTTCATCTAATGAGGCACCAAAATGAAACTCAAACTTTAAAGAAAAATATAGCTTTGGATAACCGATGTCTATTTTTGAAAAAACCCTAGCTTTTAATTTGTAATTGGGACTTCTAAAAATTTCAAGTTGTATAATTTTTGATAAAATTGGAAATGCATTTTACAATATGTTGTTTTGCAATTTAAGCAAATCAGAATTGTCAAAATGGAAATTGTAATTTACAAGTTTGCTTTTTACAACTTTCAACCTGTCAAAAAGGAACATGGAAATTACATTTGGCACTTTCTTAAAAAGAGCTGTAAAAATAATAGTTGAAATTTACAAGTCATAACTCTAAAATATTTCTACAATAAATAAATATAATATATGAAATGTTTTTTGATAGAAATAATTAATGTAAAACAAAAACATTTGAAGACTCTTTATCCTTCTTGGCCTGTGTTTTCTCAATATATGCATCAAAACTCTTGAAGATCTCCATGGTTCTATCTTCATCAAGACCAAAAGAGTAGAGGTGGCTTATTTCATATTCTACTATTGTATCAGAGAGTTCCCTTTTGAAATATATATATTCTTGAGTATCTTTTCCCATTTGATCCAATGTATTATGGTACCTTATAAAATGATGGATAGAGCTTAAGATGAATGTGGTGTCTTGAGCTGACTCTTTTTTAATCACTCCTTTGAATTTATCTTTTACATCCTACACTAAAAGGACCTAGTTTTGATGATCTATTATTTGACATGATAATTTATTCAACAAATCTTCAATGTCATATATCATATCAGTGGCTTTTCATGTGCAACCTTAGCCTTATTGGTACTCTGTATGAGTATCCTTATTTTGAACTGAGTTGACCTATCCAATTCCTCTTGATCTGCATCATTTCTTAGTATCTTTTCTACAAGGATAATGTTAGTATCAATTGTATCCACAAATATCAACTTTAGATAGAAAAGGTTCAACCTTTCTATCTCTTCTTAATACTTGTTGATTTATTCTCTCAAAATTTCCCTTCTCTTTATCAGAGTTATATAGTAGTCCATTAGTTATTCAATAACTCTATTACCCTTTGAGATGAGCTCTTCTACCCAATATTTTATGGCCTTTCCCATGCTACCAATTTTTATCACTTCATCAAGTGTCTCTTGATCTATGATCTAAGTAATAGGTTGTGCTGGTTGATCAATGGACTCAATGAACTTATTTAATGTAGTCATTGATTATTCAACCTTGTTCTTTATTTCATCATTAGTGACCTTGTCATCATCCATTTTATCAAAAAGAGAGTTAATTCTAGATTGAATGCCATGTTTCAATCCCTCTCTTGTAGGATGTCTAAGATGAACCTTTGATACATGGTAATCCCCCACCACTAGATTTTCTTTCTATTTGTCTAGTGGGGGGATTATAATCTCTACATACCTCTCCCCTATTAAATCATACAATATCCTTGATATGATTCTAGGATTTTTTTTGGATTTATTATGTACATTTATGAGGCCAAAATACAATGTATTTGGGGACACCATATACTTACGTTTCTTCCCCACTATCTGTACTAACCAATTAAGAGTAGCATCCTATTTTTCCAATGTTGTCACTTGATAATATTGAACTGAAGATGTTATACTAAAGGGCATAGTGAAAAGTGTTATAACCTTCATATTATGACTAATTTATTAAGAGATGTCTTTTCAACCTCTTCCCCATCAATGGGTTGAGTGCCCACATTTATATCGGTGACTTGATCCATCTATACCTCCTTTGAGGGGGTTGATTTTATTATGAAAGTGGAAGAGATGGGTGTAATGGAAATGGATGTTTCTACTGGGGGTGTGGGAGATGGAAGTGATATCAATGAAGGAGTAGGTATAGGGAGTTGTAATTGAGGAACCTATGGGAGTGTGGAGTCTAAACCCATGAATGAATCAATTAGAATTGTGGGGACACTCAAGGTTAATGAAAAGGGGAAAGTGGGGGGAGATGATAATGAAATAGTAGTTGTCATAGGGGTTGGGATGGCCAGTAAGATTATAGTCAAGATGATTGAATCCATTGATATATACTATTGTATAGTATTAGTGATTAGCAAGGATGTGTTGGAAGGGATTATAGATGAGATGAAAGGAATTATGGAAGGAAGAAGTGAAATTGTGAGGGAGGGAGGAATTGTGGAAGGGGGAAGTGAAAGGGAGACTTATATGTCCAATTGAATTGATTGAGCTATAGGCAATGGACTTATTCACATAGGTGAACTAGAAAGAATAGAGGGTGGAATCACTTGAGGTGAAGGAGGAGTGGAGATAAGAGGAGGTTGTGTTGAAGCTGATTGAATGATAGAGATAGGTGGAGGGAGTATTATAGAGATGGGAGTAGATACTATGATTGAGATGGGAGTAGAAACTATTATTGATAAAATGACAATTGTATCTTTAGATGAAATCATTTTTGGGGTATCTTCTACTACCACTTCACTACCCTCTCTTAGATTTAGATTTTATCTTATGTGAGATGACTAGACTATTTGCCTATTCTAGGAGTGTTCCACTACTAAGACCCTCTATTGATGGTGGTACTCCCTTTTCCTTAAGTTCTAGTAGTTTTTCACTAATGTTTACTATTTATTTCATCATTTTATCCTCCTGTTTACTTATTCAACTGATTGTTCTATTTATTACATTAGTGGTTTGATCTATTAATGAGAAAGATTCAAGAATGGACCACCTAACTATTGGAAGGGGTTGAGAATATATTTTTCTCTCATAGTAGACCTTGTATACTAAGGACTCATCATTAACCAAGTCCTTAAGGACTAGTACCATGGTGAAGGCCTTAAACTTATCAAGGGTCATTATGGATTAGTATTTCAATATTACCTCTTCTTCATCCTAAAAGTCCTCCTAAAAGTCTTCATAGTAGGGGACATGGGAATATGTTGAGATTCCTAGTGTACTAGTAAACTTTCCATTCACATCATAGAATGGTCTTGATTCCATATTCCTCAAGGTCATCTAGGTCATTTTAGCCTCTACACACTTGGATTTTGATAAAGAGCATGTGTACCTCCCTATGTTGATGGGTAAATGAATTCTAGCCTTGTATTTGTTGGATAACAACTTGTGAGTTTTAACTAGTTACCTCACAAGCTCCATCAAAACCCATTTGTCACTCACATACATTAGAAGGGTGTAAGGACAAATATTGAATAAACCTACTTGGATGTATGAGTATGTGTGGAATTGGATGAAATAAGATCCCCCAATTAGTAATCTATGAAGTGGAAGAATTAGAGAATCTCTTCTTCTCTAGTTCCTTATTGAGCATAACTATGATGCAGTAGATGAATGCATCATTTACTCTTCTAAGTGATATTTACTAGCCTCAAGAGTGAGGTTAGGGTAATAATTGAACACTTTATTTTCTTGGTTAGCTATTGTATTAAGTCCTAGGAAAGCTCTCCCTTTGGATAATATATAAACTAGATAAGAAATCATATACAATTATCCTATATTTTGGACTTCCATCAATTGCTTATGGATGGAGTCACTAATGAGTTGTGTCTAGTGGATGTATTACTTATTTTGGTGGATTACCCATATATTTATATATCCAATATTTTAAGTTCTTCACATTAGGGTTACTAGTGATCTTATGTAATAATATGATTAGATCACCTACCTCATCCTTATAATTAATCCTTTCTAATGTCATAGGTAATATGGTGGATGTATCCCTAGGGATCCTTAGCCATTACTTATTCATTACCCTTTAACATCTAGTTTTGTTATCTTGATATAATTTCCTTGATAACTCTGGAGTTATATCTAAGTAACTTTGAAATGTGGGTATTAAGAACATGGAGTCTATGAAGTCTGGGTTTAGATTTAGAATCCTTTCCCCTTTATCATTTATAATGTTTCTCTTATCTACATCATAATGTTTTGATAATGTGAGTACCAACTCATGGATCTACACAATTAAGGTAAGGCTACTACCTTTGGTAGTTCATAGTCATAAATGCTCTAAATCCAACCATTTTTGAATTTAACATTTATTATAGACCAAAAATCACCTAGTTCAATGTGACCTAGGTTTGTCTCTATAATCTCATTTGTATTAGATTCCAAACTAAGTGTAACATTGGGTCATTTGGATTTGAACTTCATCTCTTTACCAAATATGGATTTTGGAGATATTACTGGGTAAAAACCATGTACATAGTTGGTGGAACTCGAAGGTACATAAAGTAGCTAAAAGCTTCAATAGAACTTAAAGGTGAAATTGTAGTAAAAATATTGGATGGATATAGTAGATTCAAACTACACTTGTGATCTCTAATGGAAAACTCTAGTGGAGATTAGGGTTTCTATATGCACTCAAAAAATTTGTGGGACTATGAGGTTGCAAATATAGGTAGAAATCATATGGGTTTGGGAGTTGTTTTAACACTTGAAAAGTCTATGGGGACTATTTTGGGAATATGCATGTGAATATTCACTAGTTTGGTAATCTTTAATGGATATTCATTATTTAGGGGATATCTCTAGGAATATTTGATTGGTATATGAATTTGAGAAAACTATAAGTTTTCAAAGAAAATCTTGGAAAATGATTTCATAAGAAAATGAATAGCTAAATGAGATTTTGTGATACCATAAAGATAATTTGAAACCCTATTGACAACTAAGCAATGAAAAAAAAACCTAAAAATGCAATCAAATCTACTAACAACATGCAAGAAATTAAAAAAAGACTAAAATCAAGTGCAAAAGAGGAAAAGATAACTTGAAAATAAAGGAGGTTAATTAGAATACTATGCAGGTGGTAAATAATGGCAACATGACTCAAGTTCATGGCTCAAATGTGTGGTTGCATGGTTCATAGCTCGAGGTTATTAACAGGATCAAAGAGCTCCACATTTTTATTTTCACAAATTATATAATAAATTAAATTAACCCTAATTAGGTTTATATATGACCTCTATAATAAATTCCCTAGGATGATGGTTGATAGGAGATCTAGAGTATGTATACACATTTGTAATTTTGTAAGTTTGATAATTGTACTTTGACCTCTGAATTCCGTAGAATTGTCTAACTCTTTGAAAATGGGAAGGTGAAACTCGAAGAACAATTCATAACTTTACAAGTTGTAATTTTCACTTAGAGTTCCATATTCCATAGGAAGGGTGGTCAGTGGGAAGCGAACTTGAACTACAATTTGTAACTTTTCAAGTTGCAAATTGTAATTAGAGTTTCAATTTTTGTTAGAGTGTTGTGTAGGAAGTAGAGGTTGAGAATAAATTTGCAAGTTTTCAAGTTGTAAATTGCTTTCCAATATCCATTTTACATGGGGTATGTGGTTTATGGGAAATGGAACTTTGTTTATAATTTGAAACTTTACAAGCTAAAAATTATGAACAAGGTTATGGTTCTGAGAGGCATGAGTTATGTGTGAAGTGAAGGTTGGAATACAATTTGTAAATTTGTAAGTTGTAAATTGTAGTCCAATCTCTAGTTTTTATGGGCTTGGTGTTTAGTGGGAAGTAGAAGTCTAGATGCAATTTACAAGTTTGTAAGTTGTAAATTGCACCTAGATATGTAGTTTCTACAAGGCTAATGTATAGAGAGAAGTGGAGGTTAGGAAGTAATTTACAATTTTGCAAGTTGCATATTGCAGTCCAATATTTAGTTTCTACTAGCTTAGGGAAATGAGTGTTTTAGGTCATTTTAAGGCATTTTTCCAAAATATTAATGGGTCTCCCTTAGGGTACTTGACATTTTGACATTTTTGGTGACCTTTGTGGGGTGATTGCCTACTAATTAGTTTCTTTCTAATAGCCTTATAGTTCATTGGGCATGGAATTATTTTAAGCCTGACACACTTTAATTGATGAAGAATAAAACTAGGATCTACCTAAAAAAGAAGAAAATAGGGAAAAATAGAACAAACTAAGGAAATAAAAGCTCTTAATGAGTTAACCCATGTGAAAGCATTTATTTGGAAAACATAACTAACCCTAATATAGATAATTTTTTTGGAATGAATTCCTACCTCAAAAAAAAGCTTTGAGATATATTCCATTGAATAGGATAGGTAATTATGATCCATCAAGATTGGATATCTAAAATGCATTAACTCCTTTGCACTGAGTTATAATATATGGAACACTCCATATTACATCAAACTTGGTATGCTTGCCTCATTTAGCTTTGTCTTCATCCCATTTGAGAACCATGTCTCCTTCATTGAAGCTCCTATCAAATGATTTTTTTAATCAAAAGTCCTCTTTGTTTCTAAAACTTTCATTAACTTGTTCTTGACTTCTTCTAATTCTATGATTTATGCCAATCTTACTATCATTTCAACATTTTTCAATCAAATCCAATTGATGATTGAGTTCTAGAGATGGTAAATCAATTAATAATGGGGCTCTAGCTTCCCTTCCATATACCAACATGAATGGAGAGTTACCAATGGTTATCTTAAGAGTGATCCTATCATCTCATAGTGTTAATTTCAAATTTGTGTGCTATGTCCTTTGGTTATATTCCATTATCCTTTTAATAATTCTTATGAGATTCTTGTTAGTAGACTCAACCAAGCCATTACCCTATGGACAATAATTGGAATCAGTACTCAATTATACATTATGATTTACAACCCATTCACTCACTTGAGTGCCCACAATAGATTTGGCATTGTATGAAATAATGGTGTGAGGAACACCAAACCTTGAGATGATGCCATCCATGAATTCTAGGATAGATGCCTTTGCAGCATAATTTAATGCAATAACTTCAGTCCACCTTGTGAAATAGTTAGTTGTAATAAGGACCCATTTTGTATTGCACTCGATGGTAGACTGATCATACCAATGAAATCTAATCCCCATTGAGCAAATGGTTAATCAACTTAAATTGGTCTAAGAGGGAAAGATACTATTCTTTGCTTTCTTGTGAAGTAATCACACTTCTCATAGTTACTTACCCATTTATGGTAATCTTTGAATATTTCAAGCCAAAAATAGTCCCCTCTCATTATTTTGATGGACGTGGTTCTTATAGAGAAGTGTCCATCTGATGGACCATTATGAAACTCTTTGAGAACATTGGGGACTTGATTATGCTCAATACATCTTAGCACAACTCCATTCATATCTTTTCTAAACAATATTACATCAACAATAACATTTGTAATGGATTAGAGTCTAAAATACCTTTTCTTGGACTACTTAAAATCATATGGGTACTTGCCAGTCTATAGTAAAATGGTCATATCTCAGATCCAACTATTGAAAATAGGTAGATTAGCCAGTTGAGATGCACTTTGAGCATATACAACTTTAGATACTATTTCAACAATCTTGATATAAGAAGCCATTTATTCACATAAGCCCTTTTCTCTTACAAGCTTTATAATTTTAATGTCCACATCATATTCTATGACTTTTGTGATCCATCCTGCTCTTTTTTCATTTGTTTATTGGCTCAATAGGAAATCTTTGGCACTTTGGTGGCTAAAAATAAGATTTATTTTATTTTTGGAAAGCATATGCCTAAACTTTTTGAGAGCTTTAATTATAACATATACTTGCTTCTCCATGAAATTGTACTTTTATTCATAATCCTTCAAGTATTGACTAAAAAGATAGTGATTGTTCTAATTATTCTTTATTATACTAGGTTAGAATAGATAAGATGCTACCTTTCCCTCCAAAATCATAGAAAATGAAATTTTTCTCATAGTTAGCATTGACTATGGTAGGATCCTGAGAAATAGCCTACTTTCCTTCCTGTGTCCAGCTAAAAATGATACCTTTCTTAAGCATTTTAGTAAGGGGCTTATAAATAGAGGAAAAATTTAGAACAAATATTATCATGAAGTTGATTTTTTTTAGGAAACTTTATAATCCCTTCTTATGTTTTGGAAGTGCTAATACATATATATATCACTTATTCTCTCTGGGTCTATTGCAAGACCCTCTTTTGAAACAATGCATCCTAGTATTTTCCCTTCATGAACTACAAAACATATTTTTTTGGATTGAGGAAAACTAAAAATTATTTGCACCTTTCAAAAATTTTCTTAAGGTGATCTAGGTGTGCATCAACATGCTTTGAGTAAACAATTATGTCATTTAGGTATACTAGGATCATCTCATTTATCAAAACTCTGAAAGCCATATCCATGGCTCTCTATAATGTTTCATTAGCAATATTTATACCAAATGTAAGCTTTTTGTATTCATACATACCCCATTTTTTGGTGAATGAAGTCTTGAACTAGTCTATTTCTTGCACTAGGATTTGGTTATATCTAAAACAATCATCTAGAAGGGAAAACCTTTTAGATCTTGATATAGTTTGAAAAAATTCTCCATGGGTTGAAGGGAAGAATGATCCTTTAGAGATGATTTGTTTATATCCCTAAATTCTACACAAAACCTAATTTCACCATTATTTTTCCTTACAAGGACCAAATTAACAACCCAATATGAGTGTTTAATAGGAAAATGATGTTAGCCTCTATTAGTTTGGATAACTCCCCTTCATCAGGGGTTGTATTTTTGGATTAATTGGTCTCTACTTTTGTTTAATAAGTTTGATATTTGGGTCAAATTATATTATATGTTGGGCTAAGCTAGGGTCAAACCCCTTTAGATCTTGATAACTCCAAGTTAAGTTATCATCCAATTCTTGGCATAGCTTAATAAAATATTGTTTTTTAGAATCAGTATATACCTTTCAAATCTTTAGTGTTTTCCCTTTAAAATGACTACTAGATCATAGTCTTCTTCATTAACCATGATGTTCTCATTTTCACCTTTCAATTGATCATATAAATTGAAGATACTCTCCAAAGTGACAAGGCCCATGGGTAATTTGTTTATCTTTAACAAAATTATTTGATATCCATATTGGTCTTGGAGTTTGGACTGATTTCTATTAGATAATTAGCTTCTTATTTTATAAATTTGATAATTTGATGATCATTATCAAAGACTTGCTAATTGGTTACATTATTAGGAACAAATGGCCTTACTATCAACTTTAAATGTTAGCTATTTTTCTTATTTATTTCTTTAGGTAGGTTATATTGGGATCGTATTGAGGCCATATGATCATCTTTATTTTGTGCTCTTGGTACTGCTTGAATGTTTAAAGTAACAAAGTCTCCTAACAGGTCCCAAACCTTATGTGTGCAAGATCTCAACAAATTATTCTTGTTTATGCTTCTGGATATTACTTGGTGAATAATCAACTCACTATCACCAAATATATATAGGGATTTTATCCCTATTTCCTTGGCTAATTTTAGACCTTGAATCAAAGATTCATATTCAACTACATTATTGTGTAGCTAAATTGAAGTATGAAAGAATAGAAATAGATATCCTTTTATGGAGAGATCAAGATAATACTTGTACCTACACCATTCCTACTTCTCAAACCATCAAAGAATAGTTTCCACATTCCTTGAAGATATTTAGTTGGTTTTACAAGATTTGATATGATTGCATCATTTTTATGAATATAATATATACCAAATGCTATTTCCCATATGTAATCATAAGGATTAAATTAGAGAGATGATCCCCATTCATCTAAATGAGTGTCTGGAGTCTCTTTTATTAGTGTTGTAACTTTATGATCACTCTCCTCTTCTTGGTCTTATACTATACATTTTATGTATATAAGGATAAGTGTGTATGGATCAATATGTTCTTTAATTATTAGCTTAGTTATTATTATTACTATTATTCCATATATCATCCTAAGAAACATGTGAGACTAGTCTATAGATAAATATCCTCCCCTTTTTGTAGTGAAGTGTCGTGAAAGACAAATGGGAAAATAAGCAGGGAGATCAATAACTTAGATATCTTGGGAAATTTATAAGATTGGATATGCATGGATAGTGAGGTTTATACCTTTTATTATCCCTAATATTTGAACAATATTCCCCTCCACTTAAACCACACCTTTTAAGAGAATCAGATATTTTCTTAGGCATGATAGAATAACTAGTCCCTAAATCTACCATGCAATTATGAATGAGATGATTCCATATTATGAGTGAAAGATAAAAAGGGGGGATTACCATTTTTTATCACTTTAGTGTCAGTTTCTAGTTGACACAAATTAATTACAACATTAGTTCCTTTGGCTGGAACCTTGTCCATTATCTGGAAGTGTTTCAAAGCTTCTTGTAGCAAATCTCTTTAGGCTAGAATGGATAGTGCTTCCAAAAAAAACATTCAAATCAATATTGTTTATCTATTAAATAATACTAAATGTAATGTTACCAACCTTCACTAGTACTTTTTGGGAGCTATGTCTTCTTTTACCAGATTTAAAATCAATACTTTTTATATCGATTAGCCAATGGGCACAAAGGGTGGCCTTTGTATTATGTTTCTCTTTGTAGGCTCTTATACAACTTTGGAAGTTGTAACTTATTCCACCCTAGAGGGTTAATCATTTTATATTTATATTTTATTTGAACATGTATTGGCTACCACTAGACCTTCACCATTGAATAATGCATCCCCCTGATTTACACCACAAAAGTCCTCTTCTTTCTAATTTAAAAGAGTAGCTTCAACCTAAGTAGATTCTTGTGTATCTATTTGTTTGGAAGTGGCTTCTTATTTCTATCCTTATGTGTTTGATATGCCTTTTACCATCAAGTCTTGAATAATGAAACCATTAGCAAAATTATTTAGGTTATGTATTTGAGCACAAGGATAACACCATTCATACTCCTGAGATAGGTTATTCTGAATAGGTATAATAACTCTAGAAGTACTTGATAAAGTTAGAGCACAAATTTTTAGAGGTTTTTCTTGCATTATTTTAACCTTATAGCTATGAATTACCTTGGTATAGATTCTTGTTGGGTTGGTCTACTTTGTTAGCTTGATGATAAGGCCTGTAGTTCTAGGATTGCTACCTCTTCATTGCTACTAACTCATTGACAAAGCTCTTAAGCAATGAATACCTCATATAAATCATCTGTAGGAGTAGAATTTAAAGCTAGTGCTTTATTCATGGTTGGAATTAGAGAAATTATAGGTTTTTTAGGAGGTATTTTTAGGAATAGAGGCCTTAATGGCCTTGGGGAAATTTATCCTAATTAAATTAGGTAGTTTTCTACCCTTATTGTAATTTCATAGGAATTGAGAAGTGTAGTGCCACCCATTAACTGAATCATAATAGCTATATCACTATTCAAAGTTCTTAAGTAATATAGGAAAGCATTGTTTGGGGTTAACTTGACCAATACTAGATTTCTATTCCACATCTTTTGAAAGCAAAAATTGAAATCAGTCATGAGCTCATGAGGAACCTGTTGAATAGTGGTTAATTATTCAACCAAGGAGAGGTGTTCACTCTTATCTTCAAATTGAGTGAATAGTACAATGCCTAATTCATCCCAAACATGGATAGAATTGAGAGGTAGGCCTCTATACCATTGCAAAGCATTTCCCTTGAAAGAGGAGACTAAGATTATGATTTTAAAATTATCTTGTACCATATTGTGGACTAAATAAATATTAACAATGTATTATATATGTTCCATAGGAGTGGTGGAAGTTTCACTAGTAAAATACATAAGTATTTTTAAAGTTGGAGTAGGTATATCATCATATTCAGCCAACTAGAGTGAGATACCTCTATTGAAGGCTACAAAATTTTGATTTTTGATAGCCATAATGGGAGGTATGAAACTACTAGGGATATTTGATGGAGATGCAAATAAATTTGTAGGATATACTTTAGTGTAATTGTAGACACTAGAAAATTGCACACTTACAATTTTTTATGACTAAATGCCTCAAGACCCCCTAAATACCCCCTAAACCTTTTTAACCCTTAATCAATCCCTCTTAACCTAACCAAATAAATATTCTCCTAGTCACATAGTACTATTCATAATTACTATTTGAAAGTACTATTCACTATCACTATTCACTATGGGACCCATTATCACTATTCATGATGACATGGCATGTGACATGGAAAGTGATTTGGGAGGTGATATGGAAAGTGATATGGCTTAGAAGTGTGGTGTCTAGATGTGGGACATCATATCCCACTTGGGACCCTTTCCCAAGGTACTTAATGAGCTCATTTAAGCATCACAAGGGCCTCCCTTTGAAATATGGTGAATTTCCACTTTAGGGGCCATATTTCAACATATAGTTTGCCTTCATATATGAAAGTGGCCTTCAAAATGAGATACCTACCTCTTTAAAGATAAAGGGCACCCATTTTTTACTTTTTAACCCAAATTAGAGACTCATGATCAACATTGGAATCCTACAAACCTCATATTTTGACTCATTAATGCACCACATGGAAAATGATGCCACATTTTGTGTGATATCTCTTTAAGTGCTTGAATGAAGACAAGTAAGGGTGGTGAAAAGTCTTTGGTCTCATTTAAACACATGTGCATGATTCCCATTCAAAATTGGATCCATTTGTAAGGTGGGAGACACACCAAACCAAATGGAAGACCAATGATCAAGGTGGGAATCCCACCAACCTAATATTTTGACTCATTCATGCACCACATGGAAAATAGTTCCATACTTCTACTATTCCCTATTTTGAGATGATTCTTCACAATAAATTCTTTAAATGACCCCCTCTCCTTCACCCAAGTTTAAGTTTCAAGTTAGTCTTTGGTTATTAACATCTTATTATAGGTCTTTGGAGGAGGTCATAATTTTTGAGGTCATCCATATCTTGGAGGAAAATATTTCAAAGCAATGAAGCTTTGCCAAAATTTCCATGAGATTCCTTCATCACATCATCAACAACATGAACCACATCAACAAGCCTCAAGATAACCTTATTTGGTTTTCTTTATTTTAGTCATTTACTTAAGTCATTTCCTTAATTACTTTGACCTATACCCCTTAATATACTTTCCATCTTAATCCATTGACCTTCTTTACCACCTTTGCCATTGTAATCCCATTTACCTCCTTTGCCCTCTTTGCACCTTTGCCACCTTCACCCTCTTTACCTCCTCATCCTTTTGATACCCTAGTTACTTGTTGCTTTATACTTTTGAATAATCCATCCCTCTCATTTTATTATCTTGATCAACCCCAACCAAACCATTATTTTGACCCTTATCAAATTACCAAACCCAAAACCACAACCTTGCTTTAACTAATTTTCAGCATTAGTATAATCAAACTAATTGCTTCATTTTGGTTAACTTAGCAAAGCATCTAAGTTTTTGAATTAATTGGATATAATTTGATGTATTTTATTTTAGTTTTAAATTAATTTAAGGAAAATATATTTATTTTATAATTTCCACTTAAGTATTTCAAATAAGGTGGTTTGACAACCTCCTAGAAAGATTTCGCTTCTAGAATCTAGCTCATGCTAGGCAATCAACCCAACTAAATGTCTAACCAAAAATTTTTATGGTAGTGATTTATTATTTTAGGTCATTTTTCCATAGCCAAAGAGGAGTTCTCATAAAGTTTGGATTCAACATGCATGCATTCAACATGTATTTTTCTACACACCCTTCATAACTAGTTTTTTCTTTTCACACTTAATAAAAAGAAAAAAATTAGATAGAAATAGTAATGAATGATTGATCTTGATCTTTTTTTATATGCAAATGAAAATTACAAAAAATTAGCTTTCTTATCTTTAATATATGATCTTGTTTGCTTCTTTGGTATACATAAACCTTGAATTCTTGAATGCAATAACTAGTGGAGTCATTACGTGATTTTGAAATGTGTATGGGGTTTATACAATTCTGACTAAGAATATCACCAATACCTTTAGTAATAAATTTTAGGTCCCATTGGTTGTGCCAAAAACTATTATCACATAGATTGTGTACACGTCTTGATATTGTAACTTGTTGTATGAAAATCTAATGATATAATGAGATCACCTCCAAGCTGTAGGACCTTATAAAATTTAGGTGAACCTCTATAGAAGTCTAGATTATTTTCAATAAATTTAGTGCAACTTATAAATTACCAGCCTATGTAAAAATTATGCTTCTTAGTGATCTTGCTCCTAAACTAGGGTTTGATTGTGAGAAAATATTTTTGGGAATGAAATTATAAAATTGGAAATGGTGATTAAAACAAATATTTTGTAGTGGATTTTAATGTTTTCTTGAATGAGCACAGTAGAATAAAAAATATATTGAAATTTATAAGAGCACAAACTCATGAAAATGTGAAACCAAAGGTAATACTGTGTATTTCTCATACAAAAGACAAGACTCTTTATTTTTAATCAAAAAATATTTTAAAAGGGAAAGAGAATACCAAAAATGAAATTTCATGATTAAAATATGAATAAAACATCCAAAAATATTCAAATAACCTTGCATACACAAATATTTCACAGACAAGAAAGGAAAATCTTTAATTTATTCTCATTATCCAGTTTAGAACATGTAGACAAGTTATTAAAAATGTAGAATAATCTAGCTAAAAGCAAAAATATGAAATGAGATACACCATACTACCCATATTTATAAAAAAAATCTCATGAAAGAGATGTAGTTAACAAATAAATCCATGCCTAATTGAAGAGCATGTAAAAATATGGAAACTCCATGTAAAGAGGCATGATCTTCAATTACAATGGCATCTTTGGTAAGGTAAACAAGTGGAAAATGGATATTTAAGTGTTGACTGTGATCCAACCTATTATAGGCATGAAGAAATCTTGTAAATCTTCATTTAATGCCTTTCTCTTCTCAAATTAAGTTGCTACTTCCTCTTCATGCAATGAGGTGCCAAAGTGAAACTCAAACTTTAGAGCAAAAGATAACTTTGGATAACCTAAGTCTATTTTTGAAAAAACCCTAACTTGTAATTTGTAATTGATACTTTTATAACTTTCATGTCACACAATTTTTGACAAAAATTGAAAATGTGTTTTACAATATGTGCCTTTTTAATTTAAGCAACTCAAACTTGTCAAAATGGAAAGTGTAATTTATAGTTTTATTTTTACAACTTTCAACCTATCAAAAAGAAACATAGAAATTACATATAGCTCTTTCTCAAAAAGAGTTGTCAAAAAGATAGTTGTAATTTACAAGTTTCAACTTTACAATATATTTACAACAATATATATATATATATATATATATATATATATATATATATAGTGTTTTTTGATAGAAAGAATTAATCTAAAACCAAAACACCTAAAGACTCTTTATCCTTCTTGGCCTGTGTCTTCTCAATATACACATCAAAACTCTTAAAGATATCCATGATTCTATCTTCATTGGGACCAAAAGAATAGAGGTGGCTTATTTCACATTCTACTATTGTATTAGAGAGTTCCCTTCTGAAAGCTCTATATTCTTGAGTCTCTTTTCCCATTTGATCTAATGTATAATGGTACCTGAATAATGGTCAATAGAGCTCAAACTAAACTTAGTGTCTCAAGATGACTCTTTTTCAATCACTCCTTTGAATTTATCTTGTACTTATTGCACTAAAAGGACCTAGTTTTGATGATTTATTGTTTGACATGATAATTTATTCAAAAAATCTTCAATGTCATATATCATGTCAACAACTTTGTCATCTGTAGTGTTAGCCTTATTGGTACTCTCTATGAGTATCCTTATCCTGAATTGAACTGGAATATATAATTCCTCTTGCTTTGCATCATTTCTCAATATCTTTTCTATAAGGAGAATGTTAGTATCAATTGTATCCATAAATGTCAACTTTGGATAGATAAAGTTCAAGATTTATATCTCTTCTTAATACTTACTAATCTATTCTCTCAAAGTTTCTCTTCTCTCTATCAGAGTTATATAATGGTTTATTACTAATTCAATAACTCTATTTCCCTTTGAGATGAGCTCTTTTTCCTAGTATTTTGTGTCCCTTCCCATGCTACCAATTTTTTCCACTTCATAAAGTGTCTCTTGATCTATGATCTGAGTAATAAGTTATGCTAGCTAAGCAATGGGCTCAATGAAATTCTTTAATGTAGTCGTTAATTATTCAACCTTGTTTTTTAATCCATCCTTAGTAACCTTATCACTATCCATTTTTTTTAAAAGAGAGTTAATGTTGGATTGAACACCATGTTTCAATCCATATCTTGGAGGATGTCCAAGGTGGACCTTTAATACCTAGTAATCCCCCACCACTAGATATTATTTCTATTTATCTTGTGGGGGGACTATAATCTCTAAATACCTCTCCCCTATCGAATCATGTAATACTATTGATATGGTTATGGGAGTTTTTTTGTATTTATTATGTGCATATGTGAGGCCAAAATCCAATGTATTTAGGGACACCATCTACTTACATTTCTTCCCTACTATCTATGCTATCCAACTAGGAGTAGTATCCTATTGTGTTAACATTTTCACTTGAGAATTTACAACTAAGGATGTTACAATGGAGGGCATGGTGATAAGTGTTATATCCTTCACTGATATTTCCATTTATTGCTCAATAGATGTCTTCACAACCTCTTCCCCATTTATGGTTTGAGTTTCCACATTTGTATCAATGACCTTCTCCATCTCTACCTCCTTTGAGGGGATTGGGGTTACTATGGAAGTGAAAGAGATGGGTGCAATGAAAATGGATGTGTCTTCTAGGGGTGTGGGAGATGGAAGTGATACCAATGGAGGAATAGGCACAAGGAGTTATAATTGAGTAACCTATAGGAGTATGGAGTCTAAATTTATGAATGAATCAATCAAATTTGTGGGGATACCCAGGGTTGATGAAAAGGGGAAAGTGAGGGGAGATGAGAATGAAATAGTAATTCTCCCAGGGGTTGGGATGGCCAATGGGATTGTAGTTAGGATGATTGAATCTATGGATATATACTATTGTTTAGTGTTGGTGATTCATGGGGATGAGATGAAAGGGATTATAGATGAGATAGAAGGAATTATGGAAGGAGTAAGTGAAATTTTTGGGGAGGGAAGAATTGTGGGAGGGGGAAGTAGAAGGGAGACTTGAGGGTCCAATTAAATTGATTAAGCTATAGACAATGGACTTATTGAGATAGGAAAACTAGTGGGAATGGAGGGTGGAATCACTTGAGGTGAAGGAGGAGTAGAGATAGGAGGAGGAAGTGTTTAAGCTAATGGAATGACAAAGATAGGTAGAGGGAGTATTATAGAGATGGGAGTAGATAATATGACTGAGATGGAAGTAGAAACTATTGTTACTTAAATGACAATTATATCTTTATATGAAATCATTATTAGTTTATCTTATGTTACTCCTTAACTAATTTATTTCCCTCTCTTGGCATTTTATTTATTTTTTATTATGGGAGATCATTATCCTATCTACCTATTTTGGGAGTGTTCCACTACTAGAACCCTCTACTGATGGTGTTACTCCCTTCTCCTTAAGTTATAACAAATTTTCACTAATGCTTATTATTTTTTTGGTCACTTTGACCCCCTTTTTCCTTATCCAGTTGATTGTTTTATTTATAAAACTAGTGGTTCAATACATTAATAATAAATATTCATGAATGAACCACCTAGTTATTGGGAGGGGTTGAGCATAGATTTTGCTCTCATAGTAGACCTTGTTTACTAGGGAATCATACTCAACCAAGTCTTTAGGGAATGGTGCCATGTCTAAGGCCTTGATCTGATTAAGGGTCATTTTATAGTATTCCTTCAATCTTACCTCTTCTTCATCCTATAAGTCCTCCTAGAAGTCTTCATAATAGGGGACATGGGAATATGTTGAGATTTCTAGTGTACTACTAATGTTTCCATTCACATCATAGAAAGGTCTTGATTATAAATACCTCAAGGTCATTTGGGTCATTTCAACCTATACACACTTGGATTTTGATAAAGAAAGGCATGTTGAACTCCCTATGCTAATGGGTAAATGAATTCTCATCTTGTGTTTGCTAGATAACAACTTATGAGTTTTAACTAGTTACCTCACAAGTTCCATCAAAACCCATTTATCACTCACATACCTCAGAAGGGTGTAAGGATAATCATTAAATCAACCTACTCAGATGTATGAGTATATGGGTAATTAGATGAAATAATATCCCTAATTGGTAATCTATGAAGTGGAAGCATCGGATAATCTCTTCTTCTCTCTTTTCTTGTCAAACATGACTATGATGCAGTAGATGAATGCATCATTTACTCTTCTAAAGTACTACCTAATAACCTTAAGAGTAGGTTATGGTAATAATTGAACACTTTATTTGCTTGGTCAACTACTATATTGAGTCTTGGGAAAGCACTCCCTTTGGCCAATTTATAAACTAGATAAGATGTCATATAAAATTTTCATATATTTTGGACTTCTTTCAACTGCTTGTGGATGGAGTCACTAATAAGTTGTGCCTAGTGGATGTATTACTTGTTCTAGTGAATTAACCATATATATCAATACATCTAGTCTTGAAATTTATTTGCATCTGGGTTACCAATGATCCTATGCAACAATATGATTAGATCACCTACCTCATCCTTAAAATCAATCCTTAACAATATTTTAGGCAATCTAATGGATGTATCCCTAAGGATCCTTAGCCATTATTTATTCATTACCATTTAACATTTAGTGTTTTTGTCTTGATATAATTTACTTAATGGATCTTGAGTTATATCTAGGTAAATCTCAAATTTGAGTATCAAAAACATAGTGTATGAAGTTTGGGTCCAGATTTAGAATACTTTCCCCTTTGTCATTCATAACCTCTCTCTTATTCCCATCATAATGTTTTTCTAATGTGAGTACCAACTCAAGGCTCTACATAATCAAGGGAAAAGTTATTGCTTATGGAATTTCATAATCATAAAATATTTGAATCCAATCATTTTTAAATTTAGTATTTATTCTAGTTTAGAAATCACCTAGGTCTGTGTCTATAATCTCATTTGTATTAGATTTCAGACTAAGTGTAACACTAGGTCCTTTGGATTTAAAGTTCATTTCTTTCTCAAACATGGATTATGGAGAAATTATTAGGTAAAAACCAACTACAGAGTTGACCAAACTCAAAGGTGAAAACATTAGGTGAAAGCTTTGGTGGAACTTGAAGGTGTAATTCCAATAAAAATCTCCAGTGGGGATAGTACATGCAAACTACACTTGTGATCTCTTATGGAAAACTTTAATGGATATTAGGGTTATTCTATGCACTGATAAAGTCCATGGGACTATGAGGTTACAAATGTAGGTATAAATCTGATGGGTTTTAGAGTATTTTTAGCACTTAAAAAATCCATGGGGACTATTCTAGGAATATGCATAAAAAAATTCACTAGTTTGGGAATATTCAATGGATATTCACTAGTTAGGGGATATCTATATGCAATAAAAAATACATCATGTTTATCAATTAATCCTAGATCGAATAAGATAAATCATACCTACACTTTCAATTGGGATACACTTGTTAAGAAGGAGTGTGACCAATATGGGGATCCACTAGACTTGATTAGGGGATCAATTATCACATCCAAATCCTATAGTATAACATAATCATACAACAACCCTAATGGATTCTTAAGGTTTAAAATATTCAATTTATTCTAATATAAAGAAAGTAAAATCTAATCTAGTTCACTCCAAAGCTTGTGGCACAAAGTGTGGGTTAGAAAAAATTAAAAAAACAACTAAAATAAACATGTATTAGAGACATATACTCATGTAAATGTATATAAAATCCTAATACATGTAGAGAGGAATACAAATGCATTATCCATCTACTCTTATAAAGGAAAAATAAAGTTAGGAATACTTACCTTTAGAGATGAACCCACCAAGCCTCAATCTCTCCCTTGGACAAGGTGCTTCACAAGAAATTATTGTGGTATGTAAGGATAACTAAGATAAATAAGCTCTAGGATAAAAAACCTATCTAATAATCTTAAAGAATTATCTACAAGACAAGATACGTATCTCAAAAGAAAGTATGAAACCCTAAGCTTTATTCCTCAAGTAGAATGGTCGATAAGTAGATGTTAACTCACACTTCTTCGCTATTAATTCTTCTATTATGAAATGGTGGGAAATGACCTTGTATATATAGGGGGATCTTACTCTAGATCCTTCTAGTAATGTTAGATATATAGGGTTGACCCAATCTACCCAATGTGTTTTCAGGGATAATTTACTAGGTTTGTGCTAAGTCAGCCAAAAGCTTAACAAACTAAGAAAGTAAAAAAATGCCCCTAAAATGTACTAGGTCAACCCAATCAACCAAGTATAATTGAAAATCAAAAAGGATTTTAATGCAAGAAAAGGAAGAATTGAAAGAGGAAAATACTAGAGGAGGTAGGACTGAGAATAACAATCTTAGGGTAAATGGTTTTAGGAAATAAGCATGTAGATGGCAAGTGGTAAAAGGAAAAACAATATTACAAAACACTAATGGTCTACCCACCCCTTTATCAGTGCACCCCTTAATGCATGCACTTAGATAGATTGAGACTTAATGGGTTCCTATAAGATATAAAGTGTCAGCAATCAATAAAAGTTTGAAAATATTATGTGTATCCATATGCCCCACTCGAAGCTAATCACGTGTCACGTAAGTGTAACACAAGATGGTGCTTCAATATAGAACATGATAACACATAATGCTAAGGCTGAGTAAATTGAAATAAGAAATAAATAAGATAAATGAAAGGAATAAATTAAAAAAACACATACCCTTAACTTACCTTAGTGTCATAGATGAAGGAGACTATAAGAGATGTGAAGGTGTCTAATGTAGAGAACATTAGATGAGCCTATAGAAATTAGTCAAAAAAATAGCCAAAAATTGAAATGTTGGGAACATAATTCTATGGTAGTGGAAAATAATATCTACGTCATCATGAATATAACACATTTTATGGTTTGCAAAATGGATGAGTAGAAACAAAGATATAAGCAAAACAAGAAATCTGATGGACAATAATTGAAAGATTTGAGTTTTGAAAAGTGTTTTAAATTAGGGTAAAAGACAAGTAATTTGTTATTTTGACATGGAAAGGAGAGAAAAGAGAGATCTAGAGAGAGAAAAATCTAGGATGGTGAGGAGATGACATGCTAAATAGGGATAGGCTCCAAAATTGGTTGTGGGTGCACTACAAGTATACAACTAAGAAACTTAAACCAATTTTTAAAATTTATGTTGAATTAAGTTTAATTTTAGTAATTTGTGATTTTATACATTTATAGATATCATAATGAGGCAAAATTATATTTTAAGGGTATAAAATAGGAAGACAAGAAATGGGTTTGAAGGATTTAGGCAAAAAATAAGAAAATTGTACTTTTTTAGAAAACTGCAAGGGGTCAATAGGCAAAAAGCACTAGGTCAACCTAGGTGACCCAGTAGGATGGAAAATAGGTGAAATCCATAGTGTCAACCTAGTAGGTATGGGTCGACCATATACATTTTATAGGTTGAAAGCTTAGTTTGGAGTTGCCAAGTGGTGTGAAAGGTCTAGAATGGAAAGTCAACACTAGGGAAGGAAAGATAAGGGGGTTGACTTAGATTTTTGAGTCAACCAAGTAAATATATAGGAAAATTTTGGTCAAAATATTTTGACCATAGAGCTAAAATAATATGAAAAACATGTAAAAGGCAAAAAGAGGGCCATAATGTCCTGAAATGACCAAGGAAGGTTAAAAAGGATCGAGAAGGCTAAAAATGAATAAAATAAGGTAATGTAAGCTTATTTTTAATGTAAAAATATTTTAAAAATGTATTTTGGTTATACATGACATGGAGAAACTAATACATCCTTTTTTGTTTCTTGGGTGCAAGGATGATGGAGATTTTGGCAAATTCTAGATGTGGCATGGTTACCAGATTTGCTAGACTAGGATCCATAGGTTTAGGCAAGATAGTAGAGATGTGTTGGATCCCCCTCAGTGTTGACTTTTTATTCATGTTCTTTAGTTACTGGTAATGATTGACTAACACCTTTAGATGGGAGGTGGATGGGGATATATTAGAGGTGTTTATCATGTTGGAAGATGTCCATGCCATCTTGGGGCTACTTATAGTAGGATCGTAAGTGATTTTAGGGATACCAAATAGTCTAAAGGAGAGGGGAGCCTTATCCATGTGGGATACAAGCTCAAAGATGATATTACCAAGTAAGAGAGTAAGTATGTTTAATGTCTATACATCACAAATTTTAGACACCTAGAAGGTTATGATATGCCTTGTAACACAGTGGGTGCTATGTCACAAGTTAGATGGTAAGGTACCACTATTCGTGGTAGCCTTGACTGGGATGATATTGGAGGAGTGAGTTTTATATGACCTAGGATTGGTTATTTAGGTCCCACTAGTACATGATATGTATGAGGTACTCATCAGAGGGTAGAGGACCATGGGGCTAATCATATTATTGACATCTTAAATTTATGAAAGGTTTCCTATGTACTGATCAACTAGGTTACCCCATGTAGTTAATGATAGGTTACCTCAAGTGAGGATATGGAGGGAAGACCAAGTATCATAGGCCATGCCCCACATGTTAGTGTTATATTCAGTGAGATGTGTAGACATTATGTGGTATCCATAAGAGTACATAGTAGCTACATGGATGAGCTATCACACATTTACACCAATGATAGAGAGGACAAAGGTGATTGAAAACTATTTTTGGTGGAGAGAGCCACATATAG
The DNA here is from genome assembly GCA_037957365.1 of Torreya grandis. NCBI lineage: Eukaryota > Viridiplantae > Streptophyta > Pinopsida > Cupressales > Taxaceae > Torreya > Torreya grandis. Next base: position 1,356,094 of record JARHVA010003149.1, on the reverse strand, counting down.
TGGTATGGGTGCCAAGATAGATGGGCCTACCTAATCTAGCAACACCAATACTGATACCCTAGTAGTGGGATCAACATGTGAGGGAGACATAAGGGAGGAGAGGACTAGGGCCATTAGTAGTGAGGTAATATTAAGGCCATGTTAAAAGTGTCAATGGACTAGTTGGGCATGATGAAGAGCTAAGTATGAGGATAGGGATGTGGAGGTAGAGATACCAGATGTACTACTACCATCTCCACATTAACATGAGTTGTGGCCACCAAATACATGACATTGATGGAGGTAGGAGGTAGAGGAGAGAGTGGAGACTATTACCATTCTGGATGACCCCATAGGTAAAATAGAGAATATGATAGATATAACACTCAGATGAAGGATGAGACTAACACAAGACATGATAGCTAGGTTTGAGCTGAGGAGGCAACCTATAAAGGAGGTGTTAAGAGGCCATGTAGATGGAGAGATTATGTTATGTGGTCACATAAATGGTGATACCTTAGTATCCAAGACATAGATAAGTAAAAAGATGATTAATTTATTATCTAAGTTTTCATTTGGAAGTATATATAGATATTATGAGATATAATAATGATCTAATATCTATCTTGTGGGATTTTTTAGGTGTAGGTGATGATGAGGAGGAGAGATGGGGGTTCCTAGTGAGGGGAGTACTCCATGACATCCTAGATGAGACTTTACATCCATATGACCCCAAGACACTGGAGGATCCAAGTATAACATCTGCCCCAACTCAGAACAGCTAGTTCAAATTAGTTAAAGAGGTAGTGAGGTAGATACAAGCATAAATGGAGATGATTTAACCACCAATAGTGATGGTTATTGGTGAGCTATAGGCATGGAAGACCTTATCAAATGAGAGAGTTTCACATCTAGCTATAGTAGCATAGATGATAGAGATCTAGACCCAGTTGATCAAGTCATAGATGTGGGCAATGCACCTACAAGGGTAGGTAAAGGGATTAAGATCTTAGACAACCTCCTTACAATGTACAATTTGGAGGAGTTAGACCAAGGCCTTAGTATTCAATGTGACTAAGCCATGAGATAAATAGGATAAGACCCAACCATAGAGCTAGAGCATTATATATGGTTTTATATTTTGTATAAAACTCATGATATATATATATATATATATATATATATATATATATATATATATATATATATATATATATATATATATATCATTCTTGGCATATTATTATTGGATGTGTATGTTGTCATCATGGTTGATTCTATTTGTTCATTATGGTTGAGGCTATGGATGCTTAGGATATATTTCTTTCTAGCACATGTATTTATCTTTGTTTAATATGCTATAGGAAATATATGAGATGTGGTTTCATAGAAAAAACACATGAATGGTTAAAAAGAAACAAGAAAAAGGACTTGAAAAAATATAATCAATCAAAAAAATGTATTACACATTATTTCAAGATGGGAAATCTGTAATAACATAAAATGACTAAGTATAAAGAACCAAGAAATGGAAAAATAAGATGTTAAAAAGGAATTTGTTTTTAAACTAATGTGAGAGATGTTTGCACCAAGTTAAAACAAGTAAAATCATACTAATATCATGTTGGGAAGTATGATAAACAAAGTAATAAAATGAAAGGTATGTAAAAGGATGTAAATGGTATAAAAAAATTAATTAATTTAATCAATCATACTAAATCATGATGGGAAGTATGAAATAAAAACAAAATTGTAAAAGATTGGTTTTAAATTGGTCATACTAATTCAAGATGGAAAGTATGAAAAATTTAATAAATGGTTGAAATCTTACATGCACTCAGAAAATAATAAGATAAAAATGTGAAATAAAAATTAATTAAGCATAAAATAGACTAAATATGAAGATGTGAAGTATGTAAAATGATGTGTAACTTTATAATCAATCGAATCTTATCTCAAATTTGTTACATGTAATTTAGATGGTGACTTGGGTATTAGAAAATTTTGTGAGGAGGGTTGGGTCCTATCCAAAGTCTTACACTAAAAATTGATAAAGAGAACACCACTGGGGTTGAAAAAATAGGAAAATTAGGTAATAAAAGGATGTGGGTAATAATAAGGAAAAGATGGTAATTTGTGAGGATGACTAGGTCCTATCCATGGTCTTACAATACAACTCACAAATAATATCCCAAGGGGAGGGGTGATTAGTACACCAAAAAACAAATCTGAAGAGGAAATATAAGGAATATAAGGAGTTTAAAAAGAAATACTTAGGCATCTTATGATAATACGTTAGGAGGAAAGAGGCATACTAAGGACATGAGAAGACACTGAGTGACTAGTGGTCATATATGGATAAAGGAAACCTATTCACTATAGACACAAAGATTTGCAAGAAAATAAGTGTGATACTAAGATCAACTCAATAAATTAAATTGGTAAAATAAAATAAAATGAACCTAACTTCTCATGATGTGTTCCTTTCTCTTCAGGACCCCTTACAGAGTCAGCAATCTACTACAAAGATTGGGTACTTGTGTGAGAAAGTAGGTAGCACTAAAAGAGTTTTTTATTTTCCTCTTCTAATCTACTAGCCTATACACCCCAAAGGACCTCAAATCTACCATGAGATCAACTGTGGAGTTTGAGCTTTGACTAGCAGAAGAAAATGTGATTTGAATCACATCTTTTAGTGTGATTTGAATTTTAAGATTATTTTTGCCTTTTGATAGCATTTCCTTTTGTTTAAAAGATTTAGATTTTAACTTTCTTTTGACAGATTTTTAAGATTCATCCTCCATATGTATTTGGAATGACCAATCATGAGAGAGATAGTGATACAAATGAATGACCTACAGGCTAAGGCTAAAGGAAGCTAAGTAACCAAAGATAAAGACTGACTAGGACACTTAGGCTTGATAATGAACTAGCATGTGATCTCAAGTCTCAACATGTATATGCTTATTTTTTGGATAAAGGAAGAGGGAAAAAGGATATCCAAAGTGGAACAATAAAAGCAGATAATAATGAGAAAGATTATTTTCTAACTGATCATAAGGTAAAGTAAAAATATTAACCAAGGGGAACATGGTAAGTATAACTAAATCACCATGACAAATTATCTATGAACAATAAGGATAAGGAAACAAAATAATCATAAAGATATAAGAAGATATTGCTAAGAAAAACTCAATGAAAAAGGGAAAAGAAATCAAGGATAAAGAAAAGACAATCATATGGGAAAATATGAAAGGTAAGATAAGTAAGATATAGTACAATGAGTAAGAAATCATGATATAAGATAAGCAAAAATTTGACACAATGTCAAATGATATAACATATAGAAATAATATTGGAGCACACATCCAATCCAAATATAAATTTTAAATCAACATGCATGTGCTCATAAATATTGGTAAATCTATCCACACACATTATCCAATACATCAGATAAATCTCTATGAAGCTGTAATTGAACTGCTGCTAAGGTTTCATCAATCTTCAATGAATACTAGAAAAACACTTATTTTTTGATATCCTAAATGGAAAAAGTAGGAATTCTCAAAGGATCATGTTGAGGAGTAAAGTTAGGAAAATTTTGTTCAAGAGAATGCATGGGAGAAGATTTATGGGAGGAAAAGGAATCATTGGTGGAGAAGGATCCACAGGTGAAGGACTCATAGGTGGAGAAGGATCTATGGGTGAGGTAAGGTCCAAAGGTGAAGGAATCACATGTGGAGGCATAGAAGGGACCCTAAGAGGTGATGGAACTAAGAGGGGTGGACCATAGGAGAAGAAAGAGAAGCTTTCTTGTAGGGATGACTTGTGGTAGGGACATAATAAGGTCCAAGAATGGTTATAAGATGGTCTTTGAGATGTTTTTATAGGATATGACAATGATTAGTATGATAGGTTCCACATAGATTACATAGACAATATAAATCACCATACTTAGGCATATATTTAGGAAGTACCTTCAAGGGAGGTATGGATTTATCTAATGATAGGGAAGAAGGATGCAAGGTACCAAGATATTATTGTAACCAGGTGGAAGAATGGTAATCTATCCCATAAAATAAACATATATGCTTATGAGTGGTTATAGTAGAAACACTCAAAAAAGAAGATAAAATAGGAGTAGAAGAAGCTGGAGAACACTCATCAACCCATTTGGTGGGTAGATAAACCATCTTAGGTAAGGGAAGAAAACCATAACCAAGGGGAGGTGATGCTGAGGAAAGAATGGAACTAATCTCAATAAAAGGAGTTATAGTATCAGAAATAAGGGTAGGATTAGCAATAGTAGGAGAAAAAATAAGATCAAATCCAGCAATCATGGGAAGAGTCTCAACTATAATAAGCTCTACTAAGGGAGGAGTAGGATCTATAGAAGGTCTAAGGAGGGTTGCACTAACCTTAGGGGTAAACCAATTATGGGAGTTATGGAATCTATAAAAGTGGTAAGGCTCAGTCATAACATGATCCATGAGCATAGTCCTACATGGCTTCTCAAAAATTAGAGGTGTTGGCACCATATCTACCCTATGATAAAGGGTAAAAATGCAAAAGTTAGGAACTATAAGTGAAGGAAAATGTTGAGATGCATAAAAAGACTCAATTAAAGAAGAATGATAATGGACAATCTTGACATCATAAGCTTTTACAAGACCACATAATAATGGATCATCTAAGGAATAACCATCATCATAATCTAGGGTATGAATATCGATGACATAGGTATAACCTTGTTATCCAATGTGGCATGATGAATGAAATGCCTAGTCTTAGTCAAGACTATGGGAACATCCTCACAAAGAGGTTTGTAAGAATGAGGATATAAGGAAGTAGGAAACTATGAAATAAGATGAGGTGAAAGATTATAAGTTTTGATTTTTAAGTTAATCTCATCAAGCTCATCATCACTATAATCTAAAATATTAGGAGGAATATTACCAATGAGTTCAGGATGCCCATTGTAACCATGGGTTAAATTGACATGAAATTTGAGACACTAAGACTCAAAGAATAGAACACTACATAAAATTTAAAGAGTAAGAATCTTGAAGGCACCACGATCATGGAATTATTCAAAATTCCAAGGGTTAGTTTCACCTTGAATCCTGTCAATGGCTCCATTGTGAGGAAATTTAATGAATTGGCAAGCAAAAGAAGTAATAACTCTCATGCGATGAGTTCATGGCCTACCAATAAATATGTCATACCAAAGGGGGAATTTAAATATCATCACCTTCACATAGATGGTGATAGGTGGGATGGTAAATGGAAGCCACACATAACTTAAAGGAGACATTTTTCTTCTATCATATCCTTAGCATGTGTTGCATGTAGTCTTGAGATTGCATTCAAAATACCCAAGGGTCTTAATGAAATCAGGATAAGTGACATAAGTTCTAAAATAATCATTAATCAATGTGTGCTTGACTTAGATATCACCTATTTGGATGCTAATGAATAAACTATGATCATCTTCATGAAGAAGAATCTCATCAGGAATCATATAAATTATGGGAAATTATAGGGAAAGAGAAATGTATATGGCTTCATCAACATTGATAAACATATCTTCACATTGTTATAAAATACTATCTTTATAATTGGATAAAACTACCTCCCATCCTGCTAGGGGAGGATGAGGGACATTCATATCGAATATGAGCTACATGAGGTTGTTTTTATGACGTGGAAAAGTCCTCATAAGCTCAAGGAATGGAATTTGGGATGAGATATTAGTGAGTTCCATAATGGGATCCCACTCATCACAACCCATAAGAATGTTATTAGATATAGGTACATAATATTTAAGGAGGGCCTCAAAAGGAGGATCATAAGTACATTGGAATTTTTGATCAAAATAATGAGAAGAATATTTGGAACAATGTTATAAATAATGTTGACATGATGAACTAGTTGGTTCAAATTGATTTTGAGAATTGGAAGAAGTGTTAGTAGAATCTTTCTTATCATTAGCATTGGAATATGATGGAAGAGTGGTAGAAATAGAATGGGATGTATTATCCAAGGGAGAATCATAAATTGGATCATCAAAAGTGATAAGATTTTCTTGGCCCAATTCATTTAAATGAGTTGGAGAAAAATATTGGATAACATGATATGTCTTATGTGAAGGAGTGTATATATGTTGGGAATCAATGAAAGCTACCACCCTTCACATATTAGTCATTCTAACTAAATTATCTTTAGAATTTGGTTCAACAAGACTTTCTATGTTATTGGTGGAAGGGTTGGGCTTGTCTTGACTGTATTGGGTAGTTTGATGATTAGGTAAAGGATATTTAGAGATAACCAAATGAGCATTTGCTTAATTCAAGGATTGAGTTTTTATAATTTGATTTATATTCCTTTAAATAAATATCATAGGCTTGTTGATGCTTACAGATAATGGAATCATGGTCAAAATTAGGCTCAAGAAGAAAATCCATATATAAATTGTGAATTTATCTACAAGTCTCATGAGAATGATCCCAACTAATATGAAACTAATAAAATTTGTTAGGATCATACCAAGATTTCATAGGGATAGAGAGGTTCAAGTTCTCATGGAAGAGGCTTGGGTAGACACATAAGTAATTTAATTGAGGATAAAGTTTTGTGAACATTAATGTTGTTGGGTGAAGAGAAATGAGGATTATTAAATTGTTGAGAAGAAGGAGCTAGTTCTGAAGAAGGGTTAGGAATGATAGCTTAGACATTGTGAATGGTATCATAAGAATTGGTAACACCATTGTTAGTGATATTATGGTTTTATTTCTTTAGTAATAAATGAGGACCTAAAAAAGGTTAGGATGGATTAAATTAATGCATTAGGAAATCTTGTCTTTTAGCTTGGTCAATATCCTCCTCTAAAGTATATGGAGAGAGAGTGAAGATGTCATATTATAATTTAGGAAAGAGAGAATTTATAAAGAGATGAAAAATATTATCATATATCATGTTACATTCACATTATTTTGATAAAGTATTCCATATCTTAACAAAGTTTTGGGTAATTTAATTCTCATGTTTTTTGAAATTAATGAAATGGGACAAAATGTTTTTAGGAAGATCATTAGTTTGGAATTCTTGAACTAAAGCATTTACTAAGTCCTCCAAACTAGAAATGGAATGAGCTCTAAGTTCATTGTACCAATCGAAGACATCACCCATGAGAGTTTTGTCTAGGAGCTTGGTAGCAATAAAGGTGTTTAATTTGACCCAATCCTTGTAAAGATTTCCAAATGTTTTGAGGTGAAGGGTAGGAATGGTTGACCTATTATAAAAAATTGTAGGTGTTATACCTCCTATATCAATGTTGGCAATTTGAGTAGTAATAGGTTCATTTTGTAGATGCTTAATTGTATTATTGATTAAAGGAGGTTGAAAAATGAGATTTCCTTGAGCATATTGAAGAGGAGGTGGGAACATTTTGGTTATGTGTGCCCCAAGCCATTGGTTATGGATGAGATTGAAGATTAAGGAGGTGGTTTTACATTCTCATCATTTTATTTGTGTTATGAGCTTGAAAGGTATTCATTTGATTAAGAGTATGTAATAAAATTTGGTGTGTTTTATTAAAATTAGAAGCATTCAAATTGGTATTTGTGTTGGTATTAATGTCTTGGGTACCACTATTAGTTTTGATATGAACTTGAGAAGAACTATGAAAATTTGAGGCACTAGTGGCAAAATTTTCTTGTGAAGCAAAATATGGACTAGTGAATGGTTGAGAGGATAAAGAACTATAAGAATGATTGACTTGGGTAGAAAATAATAAACTAGTGGAAGGATTAAGGATGGTGAACCTTATGAGAGGTCCACTAGATGTATAAGCCACCATATTAGTTGAGATACTAGGCATGGAGGTAGAAAAGGTTAGAGAAGAAGATGTCATCGCATAAGAAAAAATCAAAATTGAGGGAAGAGGTTAAGAACCAAATAAAGTGGTACCTATAAATCCCTTTGAGAATTCAAGAGTAGGAAAATGAGGATCTTTGGTTTTACCACTAATCATGAGGTTGTAAATGGTAGAAGGATTCCTTCTTCTATGTTGAGGAAATTCAAAAATAAATAAAAGCATTTCAGGAGTATACTCTAACTTAGGTTGATCCTCTAAGAAAAGGGGATAATTATGACATGAAGAGGTATTACGATGGGTCCCATAGTTCACTATATGATTGGAAATATGGACATTACTAGCATCCAAAAGAGTAACCCTATTCTATTATGGGAGAACCTATTAGGATTGGTAAAGTTCATGTCTATTGACTGTGACTCAATGTCATCACCAAATAAAAAGTCCATGATGAAGGAGAAAGAAGAGAGACGATAAATCAAATTTAAAGAAATGTGACTAGAATAGTATAGGGTCAACTGGGTCGATCTAATATAGAAATAGGAATTGTAAAACTATATAGGGTCGATTGGGCTGATCCAATATAGTGCATAGAAGATAGAAAAAACACTGAATCAATTAGGTTCATCTAGTATAGAAGATAGGCAACTTAAGAAGCCTAAACATGGATTGTAAAATGAAACAAGCTAAATTTTCAAGTAATGAAAAGAAGTAATTATTGAAAGGAAATAGATAACCAATTAGATTAAAACTAGCCAATCCAATTAAAACACACATAACAAAATCTTGCACCAATGTTGGCTAATATAGGGTTTTATGCTCATAATTGAATAAAGAGAAAGAAAATAATAAAAAAGTAAAGATAACTAATTAGTCAACCTGATTGTTTATTAGATTATAAAGAATGATTTTAAAATGTGATTGGAAGTTGGCTATAAGCAAGGTACTAGATAATAATCTAATGATGGTTTTAAGTAGTTTGGGAAGATAGGGAATATAGTGGCAATGATGAAATCTTGGTATTGGGGCATATCCCCTCACTTCACACACCAAATCAATAATGGTGTTGGGTGCTTATCGAAAATATACCACTAACCATGTTTTATACTTGACTAGAGCATCAAGTCAGCTTACCCCTTGGTGATGAAATCCAAGTAGGTTGGCCTAGGGTAGACAAGATGTTAACTGTTTTTTTATGTTATGTGATTTGGCTATGTGTGCATAAAATATAAATAGTGAAACTAAGGGATTAATTGAAAATATCCTAATTAAACTATGTGAACTATTCTAAGCATGCAAACAACAAGAAAATAAATGTGTGAGCTAATTAGTAACATATATAAGGTTAATTACAACTTGAAATAAGGTATAGTGTTGACACTATATGAAAAAACATATAATAAGGTCAATAGGGTTAAACCTATACTATGGAAGTAAAGTTTGAAAATGAATTGGGTTGGTAGTGTGGATCCAATTATTTTAGATAACACACAAAACACAGAATTGGGTTGTCAATGTCGATCTAGTTGAATATGCAAGGGTAGTTTTAAATAATATAAAATATGAAAGGAAAGACAAAAAAGAGAGAAATATAGAAGTATAAAGGAACCTTGGTGGATCAAAGATTTAATAAAGAAGATTATTGGTCTATAACCTAGAAGTATGCTTGAGAAACTTGCAAATTGGGTTGATAGTATCGATCAAGCTATACAAGAACCTATTGAAACTATAAGGGGTCAACTAGGTTAATATTGATGTCTAGAAGGTTGGAAACTTGTACCAGGTCAACTAGGTTGATCCAGTTATCTTTTCTTGAACCTATGCATAGAGATAAAAAGTTTTGTCAATAAAATTGATCTAGTATGTAAAAATATATGATAAAAAAGATGATCAAAATAAATGAAATAAATTAAGGTAAAAGTTAATAAATCCTTCAAGGGTTACTTCACATTGGGCTCACCAAAATTTATGTAATTAAAAATACATCATGTCTATGAATTAATCTTAGATTAGATAAGATAGATCATACCTACACTTCTGATTAGGATACACTTGTTAAGTGGGAGCATGACCAATATAGGACCCGATTAGGGGATCACTTATCATAACATAGCATGCTATAAAGGCTTCCAAATCTTATAGTATAACATAATCGTATAACAACCCTAATGGATTCCTAAGGTTTAAAATATTTAATTTATTCTAATAACAAGAAATTAAAATCTAATCTAGTGCACACCAAATCTTGTGGTAAAATGTGAGGGTTAGAAATAATAAAACAAATACCAAAACTAAACATGTACTAGAATAAATATATTCATGTTGATTTATATGTAATCCTAATACATGGAGAGAATAATACAAATGCATTATCTATCTACTCTTATAAGGGAAAAATAAAGTTAGAAATACTCACCTTTGAAGATGAACCCACCGAGCCTCAATCTATCCCTTGGCCAAGGTGCTTCGCAATAAATTATTGTGTTATGTAAGGCCAACCAAGATAAATTAGCTATAGGCTACACAACCTATCTAAGCATTAAAAAAAACTTTTCTACAAGACAAGATTCGTATCTCAAAAGAAAGTATGAAACCCTAAGATTTATTATTCAAGTAGAATGGTTAATAAGTAGATGTTCACTCACACTTCTTTGCTAATAATTCTTATCTTATGAAATGAAGGGAAATGACCTTATATATATATATATATATATATATATATATATATATATATATATATATATATATAGGTGGATCTTTCCATACATCCTTTCAAGAATGTTAGTTGTATAGGGTTGACCCAATCTACCTAGTGTGTTTTCAGGGACAATTTATTAGGTTTCTACTAGGTTAGTCAAAAGGATAACAAAACAAAAAGGTAAAAAAATCCCCTAAACTATACTAGGTCAACCCAGTCAACCTAGTATAACTGAAATTCAAAAAGGATGTTAAGGTAAAAAAAGGAGTAATGGAAAGAGGAAAAGACTAAAAGAGGTAGGACTAAGAAGAACAAGCTTAGGGTAAATGGTTTTATGAGACAAGTGTGTAGATAGTAAGTGGCAAAAGGAACAACAATCTTATAAATCACCGATGGTCTACTCACCACTTTCTCGATGCACCCCTTAAGGCATGCACTTAGAGAGATTCAGACTCGATGGGTTCCTACAAGATATAAAGTGTCAATAATTAATAAAAGTTTGAAAATATTGTGTATAAAATATCTATGGGAATATTTGACTGGTATATGAATTTGGCAAACCCTAGGTTTTTGAAGAAAATCTTGGAAAATGAATTCATAATATAATTAATAACTAAATGAGATTTTATGACACCAAAAAGATAATCTCAAACCCTATTGATTCCAAATTAATGTAAATAAACCCTAAAAATGTAATCAGATCTACTAACAACATGCATGAAATTGAAAAATGATTGAAAGCAAGCTTCAAAGAGGAAAATATAACTTGAAAATGAAGGAGGTTAATCAGAATACTACGTAAGTGGAAAATAATGGTAGCATGGCTCAAATGTGTGGCTACATGGTGAAAAATTCATGGTTCATGGTTTAAGGTCGTTAGTATGGTCATAGAGCTCCAAACTTTTATTTTTACAAATTAAACAATGAATTGAATTAACACCAATTAGGTTTATATATGGCCTTTACAAGAAATTCCCATAGGATGGTGGTTTTTAGGGGATCCAAATTTTGTGAAAACATTTGTAATTTTTCAAGTTTGCTAATTGTATTTTGACCTCTGAATTTTGTAGAATTATTTGACTCTTTAAAAATGGGAAGGCAGAACTCAAGGAGTAATTCATAACTTTACAAGTTACAATTTGCACTTAGAGTTCTATATTTCATAGGAAGGATGGTTGATGGGAAGTGAAACTCAAATTATAATTTATAAATTTTCAAGTTGTAAGTTGTAAGTTGTAACCAAAGTTTTGATTTCTAGTTAGATTGTTGTATGGGAAGTAGACGTTGGGAAGCAATTTTCAAGTTTGTAAGTTGTAAATTGCATTTCAATCTCTAATTTCTATAGGGTATGTGGTTTGTGTGAAGCAAAACTTCATTTTCATTTTAAAAATTTTCAAGTTAAAAATTGTGAATAGGGTTCCAATTTTTAAGAGGTGTGACTTAGTGAGAATCAAAGGTTGAAATGCAATTTTCAAGTTTACAAGTTACAAATTACAATACAATCTCTAGCTTCTATTGTCTTGGTGTTTAGCAGGAAACAAAGGTCTAGATGCAATTTTCAAGTTTTAAAGTTATAAATTGCACCTATATCTCTAATTTCCATCAAGCTAATGTATAGTGGGAAGTGGAGGCTGGGAAGTAATTTTCAATTTTTCAAGTTGTAAATTGTAGTCCAATCTTTGGTTTTCATTAGCTCAGGGAAATGAGTGTTCTAGGTCATTTTAGGCATTTTTCCAAAAAATTAATTGGTCTCCCTTAAGGTAATTGACATTTTGACATTTTTGGGACAAAAATATAAACATGGTCTATGCATGGTGTTGAACCTAAGTAGTGGGTGCATGTTTTCAATATACTTTGGCATTACTTCCAACTGTTTGGTATATCCATTAGGAGTGTAGGCAAGAAACTTAGCATTGCACATAGGTTCAAATATAATTATCCAAATGTTTATTTAATAAGATGAAGATCATATAGTACATAGTGATTTATAGAAAATTAATATGTTTCTATGTCATGGGTGAGTGGAAGACCTAATTACTGTGACAAACTCATCATCACAACAAGAATTAACTTGCAATTTTGATACAATTATATAGAACTATAAGGCTAATAAAAATAAGGAAAATTTTATTATAAAACCTTGTAATAGGATTATAAATTGGTTATCACATCCAATAATAGTGATTAGGATCTTGACTTGAATGGTTTATTCTAACCAAAATGAGTAACTAAGCCACCAAAAGCTCAAATCATAAAAAATAAGAAAAGTTGTGAAATATTTTAGAATATGGACAAATAATTTTTGAAGAATATATTACTAATGAGTATAATATGATATAATATGAACCACTAAATAAAATTATTTAGAATATTGGGATAGAGTCTCTACCAAAGCTTACAACCTTGGGAGATTACTAGACTCATAATAAAATTTTAGAAGGGTTGTAAATGTTGAGGGATTATTAGGATGTTTTTCCCACTAAATTCATAGAGGTAAAAGGTGTAGATAATGTTGGAGATTCACATTGAATTCAAATACTATGCAAGACCTATCAAAAACCACCCATAAATATTGAACCCCAACATGAAGTTAAAGGTGAAGGCTGAGTTAGATTTCATACATGAAGTAGGTATAATTTATCTTGTCAAAAAGGAAGATTGTGTTAGTCCCATGGTTGTACACCCTAAAAATTTAGGCAAGATCAATGTATGTGAATATTATTATGTATTAAATGATGATTGCATCAATGATCTATTTCCTATACCTTTCACTAACGTGGTTCTAAAATTAGTTATAGGTCATGAAGTATATTATTTCACATATGACTTTAGTGGATATCATCAAATTCGTATCATAGAATAGGATCAATACAAAACAACATTCAAAAATCTAATGGGGTTCTTTTGCATATAAGGTAATTTAATTTGGTCTAAATAATGCTCCAACTATATTTTATAGGGTTATGGTGATTGATTTCAAGGACTTTATTCATTATTTGTTATAATTTTATTTAGATGATTGGGTTATATTTTCTTTGTTCAAAGAACATTTGTCTAAACTACAAATAATTTTATAATAATTTAGAGACCTATGAATTATATTAACCTTAAAAAATGCTTATTTTTTACATAATTTGGTGTTCTATTGGGCCATGTAGTTTGTAGTGAAGGAATTTTGGTTGATCACACCAAATCATAGTCATAGTGGGTATACCACCTCTGAATAGCTCTACAAAAGTGTGAGCATATTTTGGTCATATAGGGTACTAAAATAATTTTATCAAATGGTACACAAATATCTCTGTGCCCTTAGAGAAATTACTATATAAGGATATGAGGTTAGAACAGACACAAGAGTGTCGATAAACATTTGTTGAGATAAAATAAATGTTAGTTATACCTCCCATATTTGTCTTTCCTAATTAGACCAAGCCATTTCATGTACACATATATATGATTTAAGTATTGTGGTAGGAGTTTTGTTAGAATATCAAAGAGATAGTGGATTGGACCATCCTATCCATTTTGTAAACATAAAACTATTGGGAAAGAAAAATGGATAAGAAAAATACGTATGATAATCCTTTAGATATTCATGTGTTGTATATATAATTGTTAGCTTGTGTATTTTGTCCTACTCTCTTGACTTGTGAAAGGATATAAAATGAACAATCTCCTCATTTTGGTTCCATCATATAGATAATAATATGAAGAGTCAATAAATGGAATGACTATATTTATGTATGCTTGTATGAATAAATTGATGACCCCTTTACTAAGATTAATATATGTGATCTCATTCATGGTCACCTATCAAATTTCTTGTGTTTATCCTTATTTTATGTTATCATGTTTAATGCTAAGGTTTAATCTATCTAAAAATTAGTATAATTTTTTTGTACATCTAAGTAACTCTTTGGTTAATTTGGTTCCTTGTGAATGTACATCATTTGTCTCTGTTATGCTTTTGTTAACTATTAATTCACTGCTCTATCATATGCAAACTATAAAAAATTATCTATCCTCAACCTCAGCATGTTATATTGAAACAAGAACCTTTGATAATAATGGTATGGTGAGCATGGAAACACTCCTAGGGAAGAAATATGCTAAGATGATTACCAGGACAATGAGATATTGAAACCTGGTTAGACCAGAAAACTATGACACTTCATAGAAGAAGAATCCAAAAAGATAAGCCTCACTACAAGTGAAATCATCCAAGAACATATATATGGTGAAATATATGATATTTTTTGGTGAAATCTACCTAAATTTCTAGCTAATTGGTTGATAAGACTCAAGTATTACTACTTCTATCCCAGACTAGGAGAAACCATTACTAAGACTAAAGAAAAGATAGACCAATTAGTGAAACTAGAAACTAATTAGACAAGAGCGATAGATTATTGGGTTGAAACCACTATAGTTGGATACATTAATAAGTTTGCAATATAAATATATATAGAATTTGAGGCTATATAGGACCACTTCATCTGAGGAATTAGAGGGAATTTTTTATAGTGACTACCTCTTCTATTAAAAATGTTAGTGATGGAAAAGTCCATGGTGCCTATCCCTAATAGTATGGAGTAGTCACTTTGGGTTTATGGATATGTGTGCACATGATGGTAAATGATGGATAGATGAGTGACTAGAGCTTGAGCGTAAATCTAGAATTTAGATGCGAGGGAATAAAAATTAGAAGAAAACTCTGGATTTAGAAAGGGAACTATGACAACAGAGTAGATGGAATAAATAGATGAACACCTAAGTAGATATGAATAGAAGTAAGAATAGTAGTATAATAGTTGATGAATGAGTGTGTAGAGGTAATGAGTAGGATGATGAGTGAATGTTGAAGAAAGAGAATGATGATGGATTTTGGTAGAAAGAGTGTGAAGATGAAGAGTGAGTAGAAGAAGAGATGTGGGAAGAAGAAGATGAGATTAGTTTAGGAGTAAAATGATTGGAAGATAGAAGTAGTGTGTAGTTTAGAAAAGGGTACTGATAAAAGAAAAATAATTAAAAAAATAAATAAAACTTAGTTGTAGGTTGATTAAAAGATCAAGCCTAGCAGATAAAGAAGCCATTGAAAAAGATTATTTACCATAAGTGTATGCATCCTCACAACCAAATATTATATATCCTAGTAGAAGTTTTTAGGTAGCCGAGCAAGGGGATAAGAGTTAGGAAAAATATTTTTTAGAGCACTTGGATCATTTGGGAATATAAATATAAACAAAGTAAATAAGGAAGGATTTGACGTATATAGGAATAGGTGAAGTTAAACAATAATAGTAAGGAAGTGTAGATAAGCAGAGTGCACATCACAATTCCTCTAGTGCACAGAGTAGTATGAAAACAAGAACACCTAGTCTGCAATATCTTCAAATAGTAGTTACATAGAACACTCCATATATACTAGCCACTATTTTGAACTAGTTAGGAGGATTCTTAAATCTAACCATTTACTATGGGTCTATGGACCCTAAAAAATACTGGTTAACTTGAAAAATGAAGTGTCAAGTTAAGGACCTCATTGATGAAAAATTATAAAAATGTGAAGTAGTATGAGATCTAGATGGGAGAGCACTCAAATTAATATACAAAATAGATCTCCAAAATGCAAATCTAAAATATGTCTAGGACTAGCTAATTATAGAAGATTAAAAAATGCACTAGCCAGACAATTCAAGATTTGAAGGAGATCAGGTAAAGTCTAGAGAGTCAGTCTATAACTATGATCATAGATTTTCAGATGTAATGAACAAATTAGAGTTCACTTTAACATATAAATACATAGCAACATGGTTTTTTGAAGGATTATGAGGTAGGATTTAGTTTACCATTATGAAAACTCAATATGAGACAAAAGTAGATGCCATAGCTACTATAATGTGTGTTAAATAAATTGAAGACTATGGTTAAACCCCTATAGCTAACTCCAAATTTAAAAATAAATTGCAAGCTTTCATGAGAAATATGGAGCGGTATCATGAAAAAAAATCTTAAATTGAACTTGTGGTACATAGAGTGCAAAAAAGGACACCATCATAATGATTGCCCTAAAGTAAAGATGGATTTTTGATAACTTTTCCAAGTAGTAGGGCATGCCATGACACAATGCCATATGCTACAACAATATTTCAAAATGCCTTAGAATTTGTATTATAATTTTTATAAATAAACTACCTATGATGAGAAGAATTGTGGAGACCTAGAGGAACTTAAAGAGGGAATATCCAAAAAAATTATTTTCCATCATAGTGCAACAAATTTCCTTGGTGAAGCAAATAATTCTAAGGCTGGAGGTTGATAATAATTGTGAACCCAAATGCATTCATAATGGATTTTGATTTCACCATAGTACTAACCTCATGGTCTAGCTAGATGGATTCCTTCTTCACCAAGATAGGCACCCCTGTTCCCTCAATATCAGTATCCAACATCTTAGATTTTATGCATAATGCAACCAAAATAATTAAATTAGAATTTTCTAGTTGTATAACAATAGTTCAGTATGGGAGATAATAATCAATAGTAAGAGTAGTGGAATTTTATGTATTCACAAGGAGGATACCAAAGAGGATATAAATATAATAGGGGAGGAGGTTGTGGTAGATATAGAGGAGGATACCAAGGTGACCAAGGAAACAACTATCAATGGCCTCCTTTGCAATTCTACTTGTTGACCAAATTTGATCTTGAAGGTTAAATTGGGACCCCTATACATGAAAACTTGATTTTTAGATGTTTTAGGGGTATAGTATTATGTCATAGGGTGTATTATAGATATTTTGATGTCACTTTATGCTATATTAGCCTTGGTCTTAGTCATTTTAATCAATATACCATTTTGAGTCACTTAGTAGGCCATTTAGGGGTCATAAATGTAAGTGGCATGGTTTTCAAGGTGTCCAAGTGTCCTATTTTCCTTTCAAATGCCTAAGAAGTTAGATTCCTTATCAAGAATGTTAGTTCATTTGAAAATTTCAAGATATCTAATTGAAAATCAATAAATTGACCAAAAAAAGAAGAGTTTAGAACTTGTACAACCCATGAGGGAGTATGACACATGCTAAATAGTTGTGAGATGACTCTTCAGATTCCTCAAACTCATTTCCACATTGACATACTCTAGAAGTATCATTTTTTAGCTAAAACCATTTTGATCCTTCTTCACCCTTTTAGACACATAGAACTAGTCAACAGGTTTGTGCTTGGTATGGAAAGTTGGAGAATTTTTAGACCAAAAACCTTTGGGATGTGAAAGTACACTTGATAGCTTCATTTACACAATACTATTTTGAATATTGGTCAACTGTGATTTATGAACCATCTCTAACAACTTGACTATGTTTTTTCGCTCACTATTTCTTGTACACTATCATACAATCCAACTATTGTAATTAACTCCAAAGGACATGGAAATATTCACATCATGATCCTCATTTTTGATTTCATGTTTCAAATTTTATAGATAATCCAAGTAACTCACGTTACAAGTGAATGCACCATTCTATGTTGTAGGTATTTTTTCACCACTTTTAGGATTTTCATGCTTTGATCATGGTTATAGAGGGTTGTGATAGATTAATTTAAATTATATAAATTCCCTCTTAGTACCTTAACCTTTAATTCTCATTCCACAAAATTAATCTCCATGAGGATACAGTCAACATAGTCACCCACACAGTCATATAACATAGAAAATACACCTATAGGTGATCTCATGGAGGAAGTCATAATGAAAAGAAAGTGTGAGAGTTTATCTTGATATTTGAAACATATTTATGTTTAATTTCAACATCATGAGAGGAGATCAAGTGACTATAAAATAAAATTCTTTGAATACATGGACCATTTCACATATACTACCTGCATTCCAGTCAAGGTGCACATACAAGTATCTCATGACGATGTCATGAAAGTCTTAGTAGTGGTTTAAATCTCTTTGAAGTGTGAGAATTTAAGTTTAAGGTATTTATATAGTCCTTGAACCCATTAAAGTGAAATGATAATGCACCCTATCCACCCATGACCACTACCTAAACTCAGTTTGCATGTACTGTAGAATAACCACCTATAGGTGATACCATAGAGAGTTGGGGAGCCATCTTGAAGTTTTGAAATAAATGATAAAAATATAATTAAGGTCTTAGTATGGAGAAAATATCATGGCATACCTACTTGAAATAATAGGATGGAAAATGGCAGTGTTTATCACCTTCTAGTATTCAAAGACTATGTTTAGGGATCAAATCCCCAAAAGCACAAAATAGATCTCTGAGGCTTTTTGTCAAGGTCATATTACAAGTTTGATAAGAGATTTGGGGTATATAAATGACTAAAAATTGTATATTTCATACATAAAAATATACATGAAAAGTTTGGAGGTTAGATGAATAAGGAAAGATGGTTGTTAGAAGGCCTAAAGTCACACTTTTATGCATTGTTTCCAAGCAATACCATCTACATGATTTTGATCCAAAAGAGATATTTTTCACTAAAATTTGAAAAATAGAATATGCCACCATATTTTAATGTTTAAAAATAGTTTAAAGTAGTATTTATGATTTAAAATCCACTTAAGGAGATAACATACTATGTTTTAAGTACAACTCACACCTACAGGTGTCCCCTTTTTCTAGAGCATGATCACCTACAACTGACTGTCAATTTCCACATCATCCATAACAAATAACTAGGCATGAAGATTCAAAATATATTAATATAAAGTGAATAATAAATATCTCATAATATTCCCAAGGAACATGTGACATAACCTTTAAAGGAAAATGTTAATCTATAGTTTTTTGGCCTCAAGAATTCAACTATAGTTGATTGTTATAGATAGTGAATAGGGAAGTAGTGATCTTGGTGTGTAAATGGAATGAACATGAGGAAAATTGATCTAAATAATTTAAAAATATTATAGAATTGTATCAATAAGGTTTTTTAAAATCATTTTAAGGCTCCAACTATGCAAAGCCACCTACATGGGTTAATGTTGAGGAAGAAGTAGAGACTACACAGTCACCTACCTATGACTAGTCTTGAGAATAAATCAACTTAAAAGCATGAGTTGAACAAGAGTATAGATGAAATATATATTATAGGTATTTATGAATTATTATAAATTGTTCTCAAAGACTCATCCATGCATTCACACCTACAGGTGTAGTGCCTTAGGGCATAACACAATCGAAAGGCACACTTAGACTTGACCAGTCAAAGTGTGAGGATAAAGCATAGGAGGTTTAAGTGATGGTAAAGATAAAAATATATTCATCATGAATAAAATATATTCATTAAACTCTCATATTTTATGTCTAATAGGTAGTTGGCTCTAAACAAGCAACACACATTCTATATGATAGAGACCTTGCACACAATCTGCTTACCTATTATCTACCTTGGGTTTTAAGGAATTGGAAGGTAAAATCATAAGACCAAAGGATAAATTTTGGTAAAAAGAGTAAAAAAAAATTATGAATCACATAAAAAATTAAATTTTTTTTAGATAACAAGGTAAGTGCCCTCTATTTTGTCTCAGATAGAGGGCACTTCCCTTTATGCACAAATTGGCAATTTTGGAGAATAGAAACAAAGGGATGAGCTAAGGGAATAATGAGACATTATAGGACATGTGAATAGATGTTGTAGGTATTTTAATATTTGTTAAAATAATAACATAAGATGAAAATAAATAGAGTGCTCCAAACCCTCAAGGTTATAGTTAAGCTTGTTAGGCATGTTTAAGCCTAGTGCCCAAATGAGAGGTCATTTTCATTTCTAGATGTAGAGGAGATTTGTAACTGATTTTAACATGTTATAGGATTAATTTAGACATGTATAATATATTATGATGAAGGGAGAAGCCTAAAAAGGATGTTTAAACCCTCAAACTTATAGTTAGACCTACTAGGCATGGTTAGGTCTAAAATTCAAATGGGAAGTCACTTACACTTCTAGCCTTAGATATGAATTATAACCTATTAGAGAATATTAATTGGATCATTATAAGTTTTTTAAAGCTATTGGTTTGTATATAAAGAATAATGAATTCATTTTTGAGCTCAAAGACAACACTAGGCCTATGCAAATGAAAGGAAAAGCTCGATAAGGTAAATTTGAGTGCTCATATCTCCCTTGGTGCTTTACATGGAGACTCAAGGAGTTTTGAGAAGTTAAAAGGGATTATAGACATTGATATTTTTGAGTTTTTTTCAGATTTAACATCCCATATTTATGAATGAAGCTTAAGAGGGTAAAATAGGCCTAGACTCACCAAAACCCTTGCTAGTGACCAGTTTGAGAAAATGGAGTAGTTAGTGCACCAAAATGGCATATTTTTCCTAGAATGATTCTAGATGGCTTGGAATGAAAAAAATACATGGATAATCATGTCTAAAACCATTCCCTATCTTTAAAATTATTAAAACCATCCATAATCATTTTTAGGATGTTCAAACATGTCTAAATAATGAAGGTAATTTTCTAAGCCAGCAAAGGGAATTTCATACCACATTTCAAGGGTTTCATGTCTTGAATTGACACTTGTGATTATTGTATTTCCATGATCAATTTCACACTCTCTTTCTATGCACATGTAACTCATTCTCTAAACATGACAAGTGTCCTTATGACCTTTGGACTTCTTTTTCCTCCTCTCTCTCTTAATTTCTATAAGAACTAGCCATTTTGGCCTTTATAAAGGATGCTTCACCTGAGTATGGTGAATCCATACTCATTTGCATACCATGGATCAATAAGCAATACTAATTTTTACCTCTTATATGAATGTTAATAGTGTGTTCACTTAAATTATTGATCTTGCTTAGTGATAACTATTGTTTCCTTAGAATTGTTGTCTTATTCTCACACCTAGTTGCAGTTTGAAAGCTTCTTCTTGTAGACCATGTGAAGTGTTATATTGAAGTGTCAAGGTTGAGTGAGTTATTTTATTCACTAGTTATATTCAAGACATCTTTTCTAATCGTCCTATCCTAAACATTCATCAAACCCTCATGATGAAATACTTATGTGATAAGATTTAGATTAGAGAAGTGTATATTTAGTTAGTCACTTGGTCTCATGTGTGACATGCAGTTGGTTGGTAGTCATCAATAAATTTGGTGTATCACCTCCTTTAGGATATTTTACTTTCAATTTTCTCTCCCTTTTCCCTTACAAGCATAGGTGAAGTAGTGATCTATAAGTGGTACATCAACGGAGCTATCCCTATTTAGAGATTCACCTCATTATTAGGCTACCCATAACCTAGAGGTGTTTCAATTGTCCCATTTGGATGAGGAGGGATAAGAAATATCCTCAAAGGGTCAAAATACAAGTGACAATAGTTTTTGGCATGCTCAGTGGGACTCACTATCTAAGAATTTAAAGGATTTTTAATGTTATCTTTCAACACGTCAACCTTTAGAGGCATCTATCCAAGCATCAATGGTGAATCCAAACTTACATCAACTAGTCAAGTATCCCAAGTTTTAATTATAAATATTTTTGGTAATTTTTTTTGTTTTATTGCTTCCTAATGAAGTTTAATGGCTAATTTTGGTGTTGAGTATTGTTTTACACAAGTTAGTGAGGTATATCAAGCTTATGGCATTCCCCATCAGTCTTTGTATGACCCTTATCAACCTTGTCATGATCCTTACCAACTCAAATATGACCCTTATCAACCTTGTCATGAGTTGTATCAATCCTATAACCAACCTTCTCAATACCTCATTCCTCCTAGTCAACCTAGTCACTTCTCTAATTAGTTTATTTCCACTTTCAATAAAAATCTTTTGGGCTATGAGATGTACATTATAGACCTTGAAACACTAAGGGGGAATGGTCAAGATGTTCCTAGTCATTTCAATTGTAAGGTGAGATATGTATTAGAGTTGGTTAAGAGAGAGTGGTCACCTATTGAGATAACAAATTGGTAAAGGCTCACAAGTGAGATGCTAAATGTGGGTGGATTGGTTTCATCCTTAGAAGATAGGATAAGAATTCAGACCTCATATCCACCTCCCCAATATTTCTATTAGTCATATTTAACCCCTACTCATGAGCCCAATCAAGCTTATCAAATCCATCTATTTCCTAATCAATTGGAAGAGAGTGTTGGGAAGACAAACCTTATTTTTGAAGCAAATATTGATAGGTAGATTGAGTTGGCCAATAATTAGATGAAATAGTCCATATCATCAACAAAGTAAGTGGGATTTAATACCTCATTTACCTCTCCTATTACATCCCCACCTCAAGAAGAGACCTCTAAATATGAAATCCCTAGTTGGAGACAAGGTAGAGAATCCAAGCCTAAGGAGATCCCAAGTTTATTAAACACTTAATCCACTCCTCAAATTACATCAATTTTTCAAGAAGAGACTCCTAATCCTAAAATCCTAAGCTAGAATAAGGTAGTGGAATCATGGAAAAAGAAAGAGGATAAAATCCCATATAAAGAGTGTGAAGTTTAGAAAGAGATTGATCCTATGCAAGTCCCTCCCACCATTCCTCAAGAGACTCCTTGTCTTCCATGTCAGCTCTCTTATACTTATTATCCTCATGATTATGACTATAAACTTAAAGAGAGACTTTTACAAGAGAAAATAGCCAAGAAAATAGAAGATTTAGAGTCAATAATGAAATTGTTGAGTCAAGGTGTAATGGAAGGTTTAGAGACAAAAGAAGATCCTATACCTAAACACACCCCATATAACCCTCCTCAAGAGAGTGGTCAAGCTCAATTAGATTGAAATGAAGTTAATTTAAGATATAAGGAAGAAAACCAAGATTTTTTAGCCCAAGGTCTACCTCCCCTTCCTCAAGAACTCCCAAAATAATACCTTACAATTTAATCTTAATCTGATATTGAGTTCTATGTTCCACTTCCACCAACTAGTTCATTTTATCCTCATCCTATCATTTTTTACCTTGATGGACCTATGGTATTGGAACCTAAATAGGATAATTTGGTTGATAATAATCTATAACTCTTTCTTTAAGAAAACATAGCTCCTTGGCAACATCATTAGACTAAGTCACTTGATTACAAGATGCCTAGCATTGGCATCATCAAGAAGGAGAAAGAAGT
The DNA here is from genome assembly GCA_037957365.1 of Torreya grandis. NCBI lineage: Eukaryota > Viridiplantae > Streptophyta > Pinopsida > Cupressales > Taxaceae > Torreya > Torreya grandis. The sequence continues at coordinate 1,332,430 of JARHVA010003149.1, read as the reverse complement.
TGAGGATCTTGTAGTCCTTGAGAATCAAAGTAAAGTTATGAAAGTTGAGATGAAAATTTAGATACCTCAAGAGGTCCTAATTATTGAAGAAGAGATGATTTCTTGTGGAAACTTCTGATTGGGTTGATATTGAAGAATGTCTTCCTTTTGCCAAAGAAGAGGAAATCACCATTGATTCTTCTACCACTATCCTAGATATCATGGATGGGCAAGAACAAGTTAAAAATATGAATTTGGATGAATTATATGTAGTCATTGGAGTAGGTTATACTCCTCTTCAAGGAGGCTATTATCTATTCAAAAATGGGGAAGGCAACCTTGATACTCAAGTGATTATGCAAAGAAGAAATAACTTTGTAAGCTTGTCCTTTCAAGAGACATATGCATCCCATGATGATATGTTTGAAATAATAAAAATGGACTACAATCCTCTCAACCAGGTGGGAGAAACACATCAAATTTTGAAGGATGAAATAAGATTCTATTGGTCTTAATAATTCAAAGAACAAGAAACTACTCTTCTTAAAGCCATGCTTACCAAGAAGATACAAGCTGATCATGAGATGAAGAGTGGGAAAAAAATATGAGGTATGTCTATAAATTCAAGAGGAATAAATTTACATTGGAGACATATTTAAGGATGATATACTTGAGATTAGATCAAATGAAGTGCTAAGGAATAGGTCTGATCTATCAAGCATCCAATCCAAGGAACAACATGCTTGGCACTGTGATTCATATCATGAAGAAGAAGATTCAAGAAATTTTATTTTTGAACCTAGAAAATAAGTATGCTTATTTTATATATATGCATAACTATTTGTTTCTTATTTTTCCTACGTGATTTAAGCACATGTGTGTCTTGTTAGTGTGTTTACTTTGCTTTGTGTGTGTCCTTTATTTTGTGTGGTTGAGGTAGTCAATTAGTCTTTTATTTATCAAAGATTTTTGTCAATTGTCAAATTCCTCTTGTTTTGTTTCAAAATCTAGATGACTCTTTAATCCCAATGAACTAATAAGCCTACTAATCTTTAGTATAGCAGGCATACTATCACTATGAGTTACCAATTTGTTGACCAAATTTAACCCTATACGCTAAATTGGGACCCCTATAGGTAAAAACTTGATTTTTATATGTTTTAGGGGTCTAGTATTATGTCATAGGAAGTATTATATATATTTTGATGTCATTTAATGTCACATTAGCCTTGGTCTTAGTCATTTTAATCAATGTCATTTTGAGTCACTTAATAGGCCATGTAGGGGTCATAAATTCAAGTGGCATGGTTTTCAAGGTGTCTAAGTGTCCTATTTTTATTTAAAATGTCATATAAGTTATATTACCTATCAGTAATGTCAGTTCATCTAAAAATTATAGGTTATCTAATTTAAAATCAAGAATTCAACTAAAAAAGGAAGATTTTGGCCCTAGTACAACCCATAAGGGAGTGCGACACATGGGAGAAGTTTTTGAGATGAATATTTATCTTATTTAGACTAATTTACATGATTTATATACATTTTAAGTGTCATTTTAAAGCTAAAACAATTTTGCTCCTTATTCACCCTTTTAGACACACAAAACCAATTAGCAGGTTTATGCTTGGTACAGACAGTTGGGAAATTTTCAGACCAAAAAATTTTGGGAGGTGAAATTAAACTCATAAATATTAATTTAAATTAAAATATTTTTAATATTGGTCAACATTTGTTTATGAACCATCTCTAACAAGTTGACTATGTTTTTCTTCTCACTATTTCCTATACCCTATAGGTTTTGCTTTGGTTTGGATGATTCCATACAATCCAACATTAAAATTGACTCAAAAATACATTTAAATATTAAATATATGATAAAAATTCTTGTTTTAATGTTTTAATGTGTTTGGATAAGCCAAGTAACTCAGGTTACAAGTGAATGCACCATTTTATGTTGTAGGTGGTTTTTCACCATTTTCAATATTTTCATGATTTGATCATGGTTATAGAGGATTTTTATAGCTTAATTTAAATTTTATAAATTAAATATTAGTACATTAACCTTTAAATATCCTTCCAAAAAATAAATATCCATGAGGATGCAGTCAACATAGTCACCCACACAGCCATATAACAGAGAAAATGCACCTACAGGTGCTTTCATGGAGGAAGTCACATTGAAAAGGAAGTGTGAGAGAATATATTAATATTTTAAAAATATTTATTTTTAATTTAAACATCATGATATGAGGTCAAGTGAATATAGAATCATATTCCTTGAATACATGGACCCTTTCACATATACTGCCTGCATACCAGTCAAGGTGCACATATAAGTATCTCATGATGATGTCATGAAAGTCTTAGTAGTGGTTTAAATACCTTTTAAGTGTGAGGAGTTAATTTCAAGCTATTGAGATAGGACTATAACCCATTAAATTGAAATGACAA